>JAJJMC010031210.1:897032-1047711 GCA_023531435.1 Papaver californicum | reverse complement strand
CACATTACTTCAGATGAACTCCTCGCAACTGGAGACATCATAGTAGAGTTTCTTCCATCTGAATCTCAACTGGAAGATATCTTCACAAAAGGCCTTACGAGTACTCGTTACACTGCCCTCAAAAACAAACTGATGCACTCAACAACTCTAGCATTTGTTTGAGGGGGAGTATTAGAAGTGTCAATAAGGTGTAACTTATTTACTTTGTTTTAGTGTAACCAGAGTGTAAGTATTTTACTTTTATTCTCCCTATATAAAGAAGCAGATGTTGCTTCTCTAGGGTAATTAGAAAACTTCTCTAACCATAACCCTAATTCAAATCCTAACAACTTTGATATCATCAATTTCAAACCAATTTCATATTCCAGAAATTACAACTCACAGTACCAAGGGAAATGATCTGCGCTCTATATTTTAAATCCATTTGAACGTAGTTGATGATCTACCTAATCATAATCACTACGATCTTGAAATAGGACATCCTTTTCTATTCGGATTTAGATTACCGTTTGTATGGAGGACTGAATAGAAAAGGTAAATAAAATTCATGGGTTGGTTAAGGAATAAATAAAATAGTTAGGCAAAAATTATCATGATTTTTCTTATCCGTGACTTTCATATAGATCCAACGGCTCTTAGAAGCGAATTCTTTCCCGAATTGTTACCATGTGCGGTAACCTAACCATTTTAGGAAAGTTGGAGTCATGGTGGATGTGTATAAATAGCCAATTAACAAAGGAAAAAAAACAAAACAAAATAAAAAACAACACAAGCGATAAGAGAAGAAGGAGACGTTTGACGTGGCAATAACATAAACTTTCGGGTGTTTCTATAGTTTTTGCTATTGCGATACCGTTTTGTAAAATGTTTAGGGTTTTCCCTAGGATGTTTTCTAATGTTGAAAACCAACATCTTCGTTCAAAGGTGCAAGTGTTTTTCCAAACAAGAGGTAGGTGCCAAAACGGCTGTGAGTTGAAACTTTTATCACTTAATTATCATGGTATTATTACTCCTAATCCTCTTATAGACATTATACTCAAACTTGAAAAATAAATATAAGTAATTTGGGCTACAATAATTTTTGGCAATAAGTAATTTCTTAGGTGTATATGCGCAACTAGAATGGTTTTGGAGTTTGGAAGAATGTCATCGGTTTCGACTGTAGGTACACAGCATGTAAACTTCTTCGTACCTTAATATTACTGAATATCTTGGTGGAACTAGTTTACCGATAACTTGAGTGCTTGACTAAGAATAAAATAACAATGATTCTGGACGATCGTGAAAAAAACCGTCTAGACACAGATTGGAAGGGCCCTTCCACCAAGGATTTATGGGAGGTGGTTTGGGTCTAATCTACGTGGGTTTTTTCACAGGTTCATCCATCTTTTCTGATAAAATAATAATAATACAAAAAAAGAAGAGTAAAGTGTGTGAGACGGTGGGTAAAATTAGTTCCATGTGTTATCCTCATAACCATTTGTTTAATGAATAATATTATTCTTTTATGTTGAGTGTACGTTCTTAAAAGATTGATATTTTCATTATTTACATGGTTTTTAAAAAAGGAGAGAGTATAATTTGTATATGTTTTTCTAATTATAAATTTATATTTAACGATAATATAAAATTTAGAAACATCGTGTCTTTTAAATTAGGGCACATATAGTTGTATACTTTATATCACCTGGAAAGCTTCAATTGTTGTTAAGTATATCAATTTTTGGGAACATATTTTGTTCATGTGTTGTTCGAGCATTTTTGATTTAGCAGATATCACAACCTACCATTTTACGTACGGTTGTGATTATATTTGTAAAAATATTTATTTAAATAAAAAATTTGTCCAAAGCAGCTAGATTGATTAAATATCATTCATATCTTAAAATGGTCGGTTTAATAACTACTGGATCAAAAATACGCAAACAATGTGTAAAAATAAAATATTTTTCTATTTCTTGGGATTAAAAAAAAAGAGAGCAGAAGTCTCATTCTTTCAGGGATGTAGGGAGAATAATCTTTCGTTTTTTGAACTCCAGACAAAAGGAAGGACAAGTAAAACGGGAGGAAAAGCTGATGAAGATGGTATTGGTTTTGCAGTCTGTTCACCTGCTATGTCCATGATGTACATAATTGGAATGCATCAACGACCCCTCGAGGTATATATATAAACCCTTTGGATTTTGTTTGAGTTGTGGTCTAGATTCCCTTTTCATAATCACTACTAACATAACACTTGCTTGTGAATCACAGAATTTGGAGCTAAGTGAGGAAAAAGAACAGGCACTGAAGGAGCGTGCTATAAAGTGATTGATGAAGAAGCTTGGTCTGACGCCTGAACAACCCTACAAATACTTCCACTGATGCTGCCTGTTAGAATCCTTCGAAGCAAGTGTGAGTTTGCTAGCGATCATGTAACCTACAGGCGTAATGTATTTATTGAGTACTCCAGTTGACACTTTCAAAACTTGCTGCCTTTCTGTTGCATTTGTTCCGGTTGGATGATTTTAGAAACTAGTTTTGCGGAAATTAATTAATTAGTTGTTTGACACTTAATTGGTTGAACGTAGGTGGGGCTTCTCCTTATTCCAAGGACAATAAAAAGACCTCCGCCGTCTCTGGCTTGTCGTAGTGTTTTATTATTAGATATTTTTATGCTTTTATCAATCGATCTGTCTAGTCACCTATTATATGCTAATTTTTTTTATTGAACACCAGTCACGCATTAGCTGTTTTTCAAAAAAACTTTGGATTAAATTGGGTTGAAATGCTTATCCTTTTTAACAATGGCGGGACCAAAAATGGACTGGACCCTAAAAATCCTAAATCCCTAATTAGTCTTTAAATTTGTTAATATTTTATATATAATCCTATATATTTTAAAATCTAGTCCTTTTATTTTTTTAAAGTTTCAGAGCTTAGTTCATCTAATTCATCAATTTTTTTTAACCCCCTAACCTTAATACCTAGCCCCGCCACTGTTTTTAGAAATTGAGTTGATAATCAAAAGACTGACAGTCTCTAATCGTGGTTACTTCGTTAAATTGATCAAAACAAATCGAATTTATCATCAATTGCTTCAAATTAAAACAATTGAAAAACCTCGGTATAACTATATGTAGTTAAAATTTTTCTCAGTAACTGATATCCAAGTGAGTACTCATTAGTTTGCGGAGGCAATCTTGGATTCCTGCCGGATTCTGAGCTTTGGCGAGGATTAAGTTTGTTTTTTGCGAGCTTTGGCAAGTTCTAAGTCCGATTTTTCCGAGTTTTAATTAACACGGCCGATTTCCTCCAGTTTTAATGTTAGTGACAATATATATGATTAATAGGACTCTAAGTCTCTAATAAGTATATCCAAGTATTAGACCGATTTTAACGAGTTCCAAATCCGAATTCATTGCTACTTGCTCACCAACCGAGTAGGATCCGAGAAGATAGTTAAAACTCATTAAAATAAAATAGGTTATATAGTTAGATAGAAAAAGGAAAGACAAATTACTTTGTATTCTCTTGAAAAAAAAATCCTCGTGCACTTGGCTGAATTGTCAGCCAATTACGAATTAAAATCCCTATTAATATATTCTATTTTTGAAATCAAAAAGTTGTTTAATAGAAAAACATAGTCATCTATAATAGAACTGCTAGACCAACTATTCAGTTGTTATTACTATTTAAATAAGACATAAGATAAATGCTTCTCAAATTCTTGTTTCTGGTCCGTTTGGCAGCTTCATAAACCACTAAACATTCTGCTTCTTTAGAACTACTTGCCTACACCAAGGATAGTTTTGCATTCTTTGAAGCTTCATGCTAAAACTCGATATCAATTTCACAAGGATGAGTGTTTATATCAAAGAAAGCATTATATTATACTAATATATATACGATCATGTTAGAGGCATACAATCGAAGGGAACTCAGGTGACATCGAATTTGACTTCAATTGCTTCGATTTAAAAACAAAAATGAAAATATGTGGTGTAAAAAAGAAATTAGGAACGTTTATATCTGTCCCAAAGTGATAAATGTTGTGAAATCCAAGGATCTAATTTAAATTAGTTCGGATCGAATTCGTTCAACTTTTCAGTCGGTCACCGCCATAAACACGATCATCTAGTATATAACTGTGGAAAATATAGTAAAGTGAAAATTACTATCAAACATACAATATCAACAACCTAAAAACTCAAAAACATCCCTTATTCCATAATAAAACTAGCACCGGTGGAGTTTACCCACCCTTGGCTGGAGAGCATGACCGCGACTTCTCATTGGCTCAGAAGGAAACCATTCATGTTTATTGGATGAAATTCGGAGGTATATGATACGTTGATGGGGAAACATTCGGTGCAGATTGGGTGGGTGGTTGTTACATACCTGACGGACGTCCCTCATTATTTGTGTCCGCTAGATGGTCGAGATCCATATTTGGACGACAAGAATCGATTTCTAATCCTTACACCCAGCTTACATGATTTATTAGAATCATCTACCGTTGAATTTTTGGGACGTCGATTGAATGGCTAAGGAATTATATTAAGTTTGTGGAGAAAATCTAACCTAAACCATTTTTTTATTTTCTCTTTGTTATTCCGTTGCTATTGTTTCTCTCTCTCTTTTTCCTTGGTTTTCCTTCTTTGATTTTTGGGTGATTGTGCCATTAATTTCTGTTTTTTGCTTGTGTAATAGGTGTTATTGAAGATGAATATTAAAAGTCATGTTTTTCTATTCTGGTTGATGTCGGTGTTTTTTAGTAGTTAATCGAAAGCAAAAAGGTTGAAATTTGGTAACAGTATTGATGATATTTCTCCCGACAATTTCCTACTCAATGTAGTCTTTAATTTTTTTTTTTTTATATATAATCAAAGGCTTAAAATAGGCTAAGAGTCTGCCACAATAGTTGGCAATAGCCAAATAAAAGGTCTAGACCAGAACATAGAACAAGAGTTAACCTTGGCCCAAGATGCCAATGAATGAGCAACATTGTTACAAGACCTAGGTTGAAAAGAGAAGATACAAGCTACAAAACTAAAACTGAAAAGGGAAATATCTTTAAACAGAGCATCCGTCTGTTGGTTGCCTTCGAAATCTCCAGCTGAAAATTGGTCAACAGATCTTTAACGTCGCTTTCCACAATGGTATGAGTGAGTTGAAGATCTAATACCTTCTTCAGAATATCCCAAAAATATCTTTGGTTTCCTCTTCTTATGGAGAATAAACTTCAAAAGTGATAAAGACAGAAAATAAGGGTTATTAGTAGAGTCACGCATCATATAGACAAAACCATTAGATGATAGGTTCTAAACATTGCATAATTCTATATCATTTTATTGGCGTCTATCGCATCTCATGTGCTCTAATTTTCCATTTTACCCAAATAATGTATTTACTTGTCTTCGAGTAAGTTTACCGTATTATATTCTTATTATGTGTGTTTGTAAATGTAAGAGAATAAGTAGTGTGGTCGATGGAGATAGATGTTGCAAAGGATGATAATGAGTGAAATTTGAGGGTAGAAGCATTTGCAATTGTGTTGCCGGAATGATGAATGATGATGACATGAATTAATGGGCCAAAGTTCAGAACTTAAGTGTTATTCACGTTTGGGAAATTATAAGGAAAGGAAACCAAGCCCAGGGTCCACTCTCATATACCAAAACAAGGTATTCATCCTTACACCAAGAATACCATTTTTATTACTTTTCCCAAATCCCATCCTCTTTGCGAGAAACAAAGTACCACTCTGTGCTTCTATTCCCTCTCTCAAACTGTCAAACCCATCTCCTGTTGTAAATGATGTAGTTTTAAAAGTGGTAAAAGTTCGTTACTCAGACTTGTGAAGATTAATTTTAAATCTAATTTCTAAAACTAAAAGTATGAAAACTCAAATATTTTTTTATAAAGTTGAGAGAAAACTGAGGCTATGATTCCACCATTTTCCAATTTTAAAGTGATTAAGTTTAATCATGCAATTCTAACATTTTAATTTTATACTAAATCATTGCAAAATAGATTTTCAAACTAACAACTGTATAGCAAAAGCATGGAACATCTAAAACCTAATCCAAAGCATGTACCATCTAACGGAATCACAATTGTTGACCAAAAATCTTTTAAATTAATTTTTAACCAAGGCAATTAATCATAAATAAATTGCATAAAATAAGTTACCACATAATCGTTGGAAATTATCTTCCTCCGTCGCCTCAGAGATGAAGTTTAGCTCCTCATTTTAATGGCAAAAACCCTCAAAAAAATCGATTTTATAACTCAAATGATGCTTACAATGGTAATAGAAACGCTCACAGGAATTTTGATACGCTTGTAAGCGTTACAATGAGTAGTTTTGTCCGTTACAGAAGAGATTAAAAGAGTATGGCAAAGAAGTACGGTTTTCTGTCGCTGTTGGAAAAAGAACGACTTTTATGACACTATCAACGACAGTTCGTGTCTCCAGTTTGTTCTTCGTGTTCTTCTTCAATGACAGCAGCAACAGAATTCTTTTCTCGTCTGTGTGAGCTCTGATCTCTCCCTAGGCTTCCCCAATGAGTCTCTCCTCCCTCTCCAGGCTTCCCTACTCTTCTATTTATACTATCACAAGAAAACTAGCCTCAAATCTTCTCAAATAATTTCCTTTAATTCTCGGCAGAATCACCGATGAAAACAAGATTTTCTTCCTGATTTTATTTTCTTTCTTCGTTTCTGGATTCTATTAAGAGAATGGTGTTTATATCTTTCTTTTCTTTCTTCTTATTACCCAATTAAACTCGGTTTTCCAAACATGAGAAGATTTCCAAAAACAGAATTTCCAAACCCGTGAAGTTTCCTGTTTTCGTTGTTTACGTGAAGAAGAAATTTTCTTCCCGCCAAAATTGACATTCAAAATCTTGGGTGTGGTTTCCCTGATCCAAAAAGTGGGTGCCTTAATCCAATGTGAGGGTGCCTTTAACATTTCTCCAAAAACACCTACAAAGAAATAAAAACCATAATAAATACGAAGTCGAGTATCAACAATACATATAATTGAGATTAAATCAGACACAAAAATGTGTCTATCAGTAAACACTTCCCCATTTTCTTATATAGATGCCAAAGGAGTCCCGATCTCCATTCTTGTTTGCACCATTTTTCTCTGTCTGAACCCATTACTCCCTCAATTATCAATCAATTGTCCTACCACTCTTTTACAATAACCTAAAAGAAATAGCTAGGGTGGCTTGAATTTAACTCAAAAGTAAATAAGATTCTGAAATTCTATCAACAACAGTGGAATCACTTAATGGCTATCGTTTTCTATTTCACATTTAGTTGTTGAGTTGTATCCCTAATTTTTATGTATTTTTGTTGTCAGTGGGATTGAAAAAGGGGAGAAAAGTTTTGTATAAATGGGGGAGGCAGATGTAAATGAAACCAAGCCCGGAATAGCCGGTGCAAGTTGCAGTATTAGTTTAGGTTTTATTTTAATATTTGTTATGTTTTAAAAATCTCTGCTAGGGCAGAGATGAAACCCCTTTAATAATTAGAATTTCTATGTTTGATTTTTACTTTTTCTCCATGTAATTTATAATGATAAGCATGATTTAATCTCTGAATTCATATCAAATTACTTTCACCTTGTATGTCATGCATCCATGGTAGTTTGAACACTCCTTTGTTATGTATTCAAGCACTTTGTACACTGATTAGTTTAATTTGTGATTATCTATGCCTTAGAAAGATAGGTAATGCTAGGAATTGACATATTTTGCTGAGTTTAAGTCATATATATGTAACAGTGATTGTATCACATCTTCAAGGTAGTTTGAGGCTAGCATCTCTAAAGCTCCTTGATTAAAAAGAGAACTAGTATATCAAACTAAGGAATTTCCATGTATTTAGGCGGTGGATTCGAAGCCCTAGTTTATCTTTGTAGTTGTTTTAATCTTTGTTTCTTTGGTATAATCATCCATCTTTTGGTTTTTCGACTACCCACTTCGTTTAAATTAGTATTAGTAGAACCTTAGAATTTAGCGTCACTTAGTTCCAACTCCATGCGAAATCGAACTGTATTTGCCGTTATCTACGCTGTAGACATCGTGCACTTGCGGTTTATTATCGTAGGTTTCTAAGCCTACCATTAGCCAAAGAGAGAGACTCGAAAGAACCATCAGTATTGCATTTGATCCAACCAGGAGGAGGAAGCATCCATTTTACAACACCAATGACATTACTAACAGGTGAAGGAGAGGTAGTGGAAAGTCTAAAAACAATCCTGGCTCTACTAGCAATAACAACATCAGGTTTTCCTTTTTTTTTTTACTAAAAATAAGGTTATTTCTACTACTCCAGATAGACCATATTAATGGAAGCAAAGATTTTCTTGACTTATCATACAAAGCAGAGATATTGTTAATAAGCAATGGAAAAGCCAATCATGTAAAGAGGAATTAACAAAGAAATTAGTAGGCAAACACAAATTAGAAGAGTGCCACACAGAGGCATCAAAGGGAAAAGCATCAAAGCATGCATAATAAATTCATTAGAAAATAATCATCTAGGACAAAGAACAGAATCAATAGGCTTTCTGGATCGAAACACAGTTCTAGCAGGTAAGGAATTTTTAACAGTTTTCTAGATGATATGGATACGATGTGGGACTTTAAGTTTCCAAATGCACTTCCAAAGGTTATTGATTGGGGAAGTTCTAGGACCTCTGATACCCAAGTGGGAAGATTTGTAACTAAACTTGTCATTCTTTGAATGCTCCCAAGCCCTCCTATCAGGAGTGCATATGTGTCTTAAGGGAGAGAATAATTCATTATTAATAGAAAAAAAATGAGAGTCCCTTGCTTAGTTGACTCGTTGCAGATAATCAAACAAACTTAACTCTCTTCCTCATTTCTCTATCTCATCTTGAATGAACCGAGGCTAATGGTGACAATCTTTTCTACATAAGCATTATCAAAGTGAATGTATAACCTGTACAAGTACCAGAATCTAGTATCAGGATCAATAAAATAAGAGACTTTCAAACTGGGGTTTTGTGGGACAAGAGGCACTGTTGGGAACCAATTATCACACCATGGATCAATGAACTGACCATTTACCACAATCCATGACATAAAACGTTTAATAAGCTCTTTGATGGTATAGAGGCATCTCCAATTCCAGGAACAAACAGAAGGACACTTAGAATTCAAGAAATCAGAATTAGGGAAATATCTCGCCTTGAGGTTAGTACTTAGAAGTGATAATCAGGATTTTCTACTGGTTTCCAAGTATTCCTAACTAGCATAGTAAGATTGTTTAATTCAGCCTTTCTGAAACCCAAACCACCCTCATTATTAATTAGGGGAGCAGAGAGTATCCCAACCAAGCAAATGCAGTTTCCTATCTTTATGTTCAAGAGTTTCACCCCACCAGAATTTACACAAGTGATAATCCAGTTTCCCGCAGAGGGCTTTTGGGATAAGAAAAACAGCCATTTGATAAATGGTGATAGCTTGGACAACATGCTGAACTAAGGAAGTTCTAGCTACTTGGGCCAACAGTTTATGATACCACGAAGTAATTATAGCATCAACAGACTAAAAAATACTCGTAGGAGTTTGGATTCTATACTTTTGAGAATTGATAGGTGTACCCAAGTACTTCTCACCTAGGTCATGATTGTTAATGATCAGGATAGAAGACAGCTGGCTGATCAAAGGGATGGGTATTTATTTACTAAAGAGAATACCAGACTTGTCAAAGTTAATTTCTTGCCCAGAAGTTGAGCAGTATTTATGCATATGATCTTTGATGGTTTGAAAATCATGAGCAATAGCCTCAGAAAACAGCAGGCAATCATCTGCAAACAATAGGTGATTAATGGGTGGGGCATTTCTACAAATCTTAATACCTTGAACAAGCTAAATACCAGTAAGTTTATTAATATAAGCATACAGGGCTTCAGAGTAAAGGATGTAGAGATAATGAGATAAAGGATCTCCCTGTCTAAGTCCTCTTTCAGGTTTAATCAGACCATTGGAGACACCGTTAATCAGAATAGAATAAAAGACAGTGTCCAGGCATTGGATAATTAGGGATATACAATGCTCACATAAACCAAGTTTCCTAAGAACTTTTTCCATAAAGTTTCACTCAAGTTTATCATAGGCTTTGGACATATCAATTTTAATAGCTGCCAACTAAGATCCAGAGAATAGCAAGAGTTACTGTTCTAGATTCTCTAAATGTAGTGTTTGGAAGAGGTGATTCAGACCATGCAGATACCACATACAATGGTTTTTTTTCCCACTTATATGTTCTATTTGAGTAACTCACTTCCCTTAGTTGAAGCCACTTATATCTCTCTTTTTTTGGCATCTAACCTTGAATTGCATGTATCGTGTTTCAAATGCATTGTTCATGGAGTACAAGAGAGTTTAACATCTTTTTTTTGAAGAGAAAAAAGAAATAAATAAATGAGAATAAGAAGAGTGAGTCACCAATAGTAGATGTATATTTTTCACCTTGCTCTCATTTGCCAAAATATGCCTCACACTTGAGGGTTTCTTTTGGAAAAGTATTGGAGTGTGGTCCCATTGAAACGTTAAAGGGTACTTCTTCTATTGAAACCGAGTATCGTTAACAAATGATTGATTCCGAGTTACATGATTACTTCAAATTCGATAGGTATCTTGGTAGAGGTGACACTTTCCGGATAAACATAAATTGGAATTGCAAGGCGGAAATGTGCACTTCTTGCAGTCAAAGGTCCCTTGAGAATTCCAAGATCAATATGATCTACTTCAAGGTGACTTATCCAACTTATTTTATTTTAGTTCATACATGAGGAATCACATTATCATGATCTTCAATATTATCGTTTTAGGTCCTGGCTATGGAGCCCTAAGATGAACCAGTTTTGTGTGTCAACCGTGAAAAAACAGCACTCGTGCTTGGAGGAAATGTGCCTTCTTCTCTGCCCCTTGCTACACTTATTGGTAATCAAAGGATATTTGCACCATTACATGCGGATACAATAAGGAGGCTTCTATTCTTACACCAGTTCTATGCCCTTTGACACTTTCTTCAAAATTCAAAGTTGGTGTACAATTGTGCGGATTGGCAGGTGACTTCTTTGTTTTATAAAATTTATGGTAGAGTCCTAGCTCTAAAGAAACTAATTAAGTAAAGTTCATTAAGTGAACTAGTTATTTTGTCTGGGTTTAGGATTCATAGTTCTTCTATACATCTAACTTTTAAAAAGTCTAAGTGAGTGATAGTTTTGTAATAGTGGTAAGAAAAGCTTCGTTCAAGACTTGTGAAGATTTGTTTTTAAATCTAATTTCTAAGACTAAAAATAGGAAAACTCAAATAAAATTTATAACAAAATTGAGAGTAAACTGAGGCCAAGATTCTACTATTTTCCAAATTTTAAAGTGATTTAATTCAATAATTATAATTAAGCAATTTTTACGTTTAATTTGATTCTAAAATATTGCAACAAGTATATTTTTAAAACAACAATTGTATAACAAAAGCATGGAACATCTAAAACCTTGGCCAAAGCATGTACCATCTAACGAAATCACAATTGCTTAACAAAGATCATTAAATCAATTTTTAACCAAGGCAAATAACCATAAATCATAAATTAATTAAATAAATATTACCACATAATATTTGGAAAAATAGCTTCCTCCGTCGCCTCAGAGATGGGGTTTAGCTCCTCATATTAGTCACTTGCTAAAAATTATGGTTCATGGCTTCAAAAATGTTTACAAATGATAAAAATGGAGAAAACAAAGAAAACAGTGAGTTTCCAATGTTTATAGAAGTTACAGACTAACTGTTACAGAGGGGCTGATGATAAACGTTGCAGCTGCGACAATATCCGTTGCAAACAGGTTGAAGAAACTGTTACAACTAAAGATAAATGCTGCAGTTGCGACAATATCCGTTGCAAACCGATGAAGAAACTGTTACCGATTGGTTGAAGATTCTGTCGCCTATTCCTTGTTCTTCATGCAGCAGCAACAAAAGTTTTTCTGGATTGAATTTGATCGCTTTGTTTGCCTCCTGAGCTCTCCCCAAGACTCTCTGCCTCTTCTACAACTCCCAAAACTCCTATTTATACACCACAGACCACCTAATCTTCAAAGATTCTTCATTAACAGAGAATAATACTCGGGTATTTTCTCTCTTCAATTTTCGTGATATGATTTGATATTCTGTCTTGATTTTGATTCCATCATCTGCTAGAGAATAGATATTGCTGAGACAATAATCCCGAGAGAATAATTCTTTCATTCAAAACAAACCCGAGAGAGAGAAAAAAAGATATTCTTCCCTGAAATTTTTCCCGAGATTGTTTGGATTGATTCTTGATTGATTTCTCGTATCTTTTGGTCATGTACAACTGACGCAAGAATAATCTCTGTCTTAAATCCAAAAAAATCACGTAAAAATCTCTTCACAGATTCACATTTATTTGAAAAACACGTTTCCCGCCATTTCAATTTTCAAACGAGAAAGAATGGGTGCCTCAACTGGTGGGTGCATTTAGTAAATGGGTGCCTTTATCCAAATGAGGGGTGCCTTTAACACTTTTCCAGCCAATTTTTCACAATTATTTATTTAACAAAAATACCTACAAACACAATGAAAATACAATATTAGTACAAAATAAGGACTAACAAGAATAGAGAAGTGAGATCAAATTAGACACAAATATGTGTCTATCAAATACCCCCAAACTTAATATTTTCTAGTCCTCGAGCAAATCTAATAAAAATAAATCCTAACTCACTTTCGCAGGCATCGCGATTGCACTTAGCGTGTGCAACAAGCCTTTAAACCCCTAGATGTCCCTAGTGGACGAGTTTTGTCTCGTGAGGGTTTACAAGAGATATACCCACAAAATCTTTACTCCAAACCCTAGCTACCTGTGAACGATTAAGGATAGACACTAAACAAGCTATTTAGTTGGCATACTAAATTCCTCGCCTATAAGAATCATTACCCTATATGAGTCCAATTGTTGCACACGAGTTTTCACTCAGCATACTAAAATTCATACAAGAATTCAAAACTCTACTTAAATAGTCGTTCAACCACGATACTCAGAATCTATCAAAGTACAATCACATGAAAAGATTTAGAAGATGGATATAGACAAAATGAACTTTGCACATGTTGACTAAGGTGAATGGTATTTCCCATATCTGTCTGAAGGTCAGTGCCAGGATGAATGGATTGAGATATGCTCCCACTGGTCTTATTCTTTAAACTAATATCGACTCAGCTGGTATATACAAGGTTCCCAGCGATCGATTTATTGAAAATATTTTAAATGTACTGATAACATGATTGGATCAAATGAATCCAAGCGCATGCTCCTTGTCAGCGTCGTACATGATAGTTCTCATGGATCATGCGTTCCATGCTTGCTTAGGCGACGAAGGCAAGGAGAACACACATATATTGCTATCAAAGTGTCAATACTCGATTATTTTTTTTGTTTTTTTTTTTGTTTTTTTTTTTTTTGAATAATGGTCTAAATAATACAATAATGTGGCTTGATTTCAAACACTCTACTTCATCCTGGAGGTGATAACAATTTGATATTGGTGCCCCACCAAATCACTTAGAGAAACACAAAAACTGCAACAGAAAGTGATATGGTCGAGATAGATTCCGAGATATGGTGACAACTATCATTTTATTTCTAACACCTGATCTAGGCATCCTTTTATGAATAGAACATTTAGATGGGCACACCAATTCATATAGAAAAAGAGCTATGTTTCCATCTAGTTAGAATGGTTAGTGTCACCCTGAATTGTTCACAAGTTTCTAAAATTTGGAGTTTTATTATTTCAACTAAAAGTTTCTCCCTTACCCCCAAACTTAAACCTAACATTGTCCTCAATGTTTCAAATTAAAGTGCAATACCAAAAATATAGGTAACTAGAGGAATAAAGAGGTAATTCGTAAAGATAGTACCTGGGTGAAGCATAACAATCTTTCTTTGGATAATAAGACAGAAAAAATATAAAAAAAAAACTACAAAAACTTACTAATGTACAACAACATCCTTTATGGTAAATCAAGGTAAGCAGGGTCCTCCATAGGGACCTCCTCAACATCGCCTGCAGAAAAGGCTCTAAAAAGGGTTTCAATCTCTGATCGTTAACCTTTGAAGAACTACTACCATCCAGTGTCTCAATCTCAATAGAACCATGAGGAAAAACAATGCGAACTATAAAAGGACCCGTCCACCGAGAGCATAACTTCCCGGGGAATAGATGCAAACGGGTATCATACAGAAGAACTTTTTGACCTGGAGAAAATAATTTTCTTAAAATATTTCTATCATGCACAAGTTTCATTTTGTTCTTATACTCCTTAGCACTATCGTATGCATCTCTACAAATCTCATCCAACTCATTGAGCTGGAGCTTCCTGTGAGCTCCTGCCTTGTCGAGCGAAAAATTAAGTTTCTTTACAGCCCAATATGCTCTATGCTCTATCTCGACGGGTAGGTGACATGCCTTACCAAAAACTAGACGATAAGGTGACATTCCAATGGGGGTCTTAAACGCAGTACGGTAAGCCCATAAGGCATCAGTAAGCCTCAATGACCAGTCTTTCTGATTAGGATTAACTGTTTTCTCTAAAATAAGTTTTATCTCCCTGTTGGAAACCTCTACTTGACCGCTAGTCTGTGGGTGATATGGGGTAGCTACTTTGTGGGTGATACCATATTTCTTCATCAAAAGCCTAAATGGTCGATTACAAAAGTGCGACCCTCCATCACTAATTATAGACCGCGGTATACCAAAACGTGAAAATATGTTATCATTCAAAAACTGGACCACAACCTTGTGGTCATTTGTTCTACACGAAACCGCCTCAACCCACTTAGACACATAGTCTACAGTGACAAGGATGTAAAAATAACCAAAATAAGTATGAAAAGGACCCATAAAATCAATGCCCCACACATCAAAGACCTCAATAACTAGAATATGGTTCAAAGGAATCATATTTCTACGGGAAATGGTTCCTAACTTCTGGAAACGCTCACAAGTAACACAGTAACGATGGGTGACTTTAAACAACAAAAGCCAGTAGAATCCACACTGCAATATCTTAGCAGCGGTTTTCTTAGTACTAAAATGACCCCCACAAGCATGATCATGACAAAAGGAAATAATACTGGACTGGTCATTCTCAGGTATACATCTCCTAATAATCTGGTCTAGACAATACTTAAACAGATAAGGATCATCCCAAAAGAAATGCTTAACCTCGGATAAAAACCTAGAGCGATCTTGTTTACCCCAATGTTATGGAATTCGACCAATAACAAGATAGTTCATTATATTCGCATACCAAGATAATCGGGAAACAAGGAAAAGTTGTTCATCAGGGAAACTATCCCTCACAGGAGGGGAATCATCAGGGAAATCAAAAACAAGCCTAGACAAGTGATCCACTACTACATTTGATGTACCCTTTTTGTCTCTTATTTCTAGAGAAAATTCTTGTAACAAAAGGATCCATCTAATCAATCTAGGTTTAGTATCCTTCTTGGACAGAAGATACTTCAAAGCGGCATGATCAATAAAGACTATAACCTTAGAACCTAAGAGATAAGATCTACACTTTTCTAAGGCAAAAACAATGACTAACAATTCCTTTTATGTGGTGGTGTAGTTCAGTTGGGCATCAGTCAGAGTTTTGCTAGCATAGTAAATCACATGAAGATTTATTTTCTCGTTGACCTAGCACAACACCAATAGCATAATCTGAAGCATCACACATGATTTCAAAGGGTAGGTTCCAGTTAGGTGCCTGGACTATGGGGGCGGTAGTGAGTAAAGTCTTAAGCTTCTCAAAAACCTCTAAACAAGTATCATCAAAGACAAACTTAACATCTTTTGCAAGAAAATTGTAAACTGGTCTAGAAATCAAGCTAAAATCCTTAATGAATCGACGATAAAAACCTGCATGCCCTAAGAATGACCTAATATCTCTTAAGGTTTTGGGAAACTGTAAATTCTTAATAAGGTCTACTTTGGCTTTATCTACCTCTATACCCTTAGAAGATATGATATGCCCTAAACAGTTCCTGATCGAACCATGAAATGACATTTCTCCCACTTAAGCACTAAATTCTTTTCCTTACATCTAGTCAACACTAATTTCAAATGATACAAGCACCCATCAAACGATGAACCAAACACTGAAAATCATCCATAAAGACCTCTAAAAACCGTTCTACCATGTCAGAAAATATGCTCATCATCCAGCGCTGAAAAGTAACGGGTGCATTACACAACCCGAAAGGCATGCGTCTATACGCAAAGGTACAAAAGGGACATGTAAAATTAGTTTTCTCTTGGTCTTCTGGGGCAACAACAATCTGATTATAACCAGAGTAGCCATCTAACAAGCAATAATGACTATGTCCAGATAATCGCTCTAGAATTTGGTCGATGAAAGGAAGGGGAATGTGGTCCTTCCTTGTGACCTTGTTCAATTTTCTATAGTCAATACAAACACGCCACCCCGTGGTCACTCGGGTTGGGATTAACTCATTGTTTTCATTCTGGATTACAATGATACCTGATTTCTTGGGAACAATCTGCACGGGGCTGACCCACTTACTGTCTGAAATGGGGTAGATAATACCCGCATCTAACAACTTAAGTACCTCGCTTCGAACTACTTCTTTCATGTTAGGGTTCAGTCGACGTTGCATCTCTCTAAAAGGTTTGGTGTCATCCTCTAAATGAATCTGATGCATACAAACAGTAGGACTTATACCCTTAATGTCTGCGAAGGTCCACCCTAAAACTTCCTTGTTGTCTTGAAGTAAGGTCACTAGCCTACTTTCCTGATCACTATCCAAGTCGGATGATACAATTACATAGGGCTGCACAACGGGAGGGCAGGTCGGTTTTGGGGTAAAACCAACTACCAACCCGTCTACAGGCGGGTTTTGATATTCAAAACCGTATACCAAGCCGTCAACAAGAGGGTCGGGTCGGTTTCAACCCGATGTGGGTCGGGCGGGTTCAGTTTATTTCGCGGGTTAATCCGTGGCAGGTAGAAAAAAACTGGCAGCAAAAAACACTAAAAACAGACACTAAAAACAGAAAGAAAAAAAACAGGAAAGAAAAGGCAGAGAGAGATTGAGTTGATGAATCACCCATTAAGCCTCCTAAGAAGCAGCAAAAAACACCAAACATCGTCAAAATATAATAACAAATACAATTATACAAGGGATATACACTAGCCACAAAAATAAGGATTAATTTATTTTCTTTGCTTTCTTATCATTTGTATGGAGTTGAATCTATATCGTTATCTTAGAAGTTCATGTGGCAATTATAGAACTTGAAATGGTAAGATTTTTAACTGATTTCTGAAATTTTAGTTTGGAATAGTCTGTCTTTGGAAATTTGTGTAGGCTTCGTTACACAATGAAAATGAGTGATTTTTAGCTCATTTGAAACTAGAAAGAATAAGCTAATACAATAAAATTGTAAGAAAATACAGTAAGGTCAATAGCTATGTTAAAAAGATTCATCAAAAACAGAACAGGAATCCCGTATTTAGAAAATGCAGTTTCAGCAGTTTGAAATCAAAAATGCGTACAAAAATCATTTCTCAATGGAATTCAGAAATTTTGGTCTTGTTTGAAATTTGAGAGAGTCCTCTTTGACACAAAAATAATAGGGAAGGGTATTGAAGTACAAGTCAGTGTGAAAACATCTTGACAAAACAGTACATCAACACAAGTTTAGAATAAACGGGTTAAACGGGCGGGTTCGGGCGGGTGCTACACTAAACCCGTAAACCGACCCGTGGTGACCGGGTTTTAAATTTTCAAAACCGTATACCAACCCGTAGAGGGTCGGTTCGGTTATAAAACCCGCGGTTTTGTCGGGTTCAGGCGGTTGCGGTTTTTCGGGTCGGTTCCTGTGCAGCCCTACAATTACAGGAAAAGTCTCATATGGGCCTAAAAACACATATTTCAGAGTATCTGGCAATGATTTGAGGTCCAACTTAGGAGGCTCTTCTAAAGAAGAAATTAAGGTAGAATTAGAAACTGGTAGTGGTTTGAACTTAGATTTCCATCTATTAGTATCTAACACAGGGGTAGAGTCTAACAGAGCATTCACTTGATCATTGGTGCTAACATCGTCGAAATCTAATCCAAAATGGGTTAAACAATTCTCTAATGTATCTTCAGATAAAATGTTTGGTAATGACTCCTGAACTAATGTTCCTATCATGTTCACCTCTTCAATGCACGTGTCATCTAGCTCAAGGGGTTGCTTACTAATATGGAAAATATTCATCTCAATAATCATATTACCAAAAGATAAATTCATAACACTATTTCTACAGTTAATGATTACATTAGATGTAGCTAAAAACGGGCGACCTAATAACAGGTATCTGGTTTTCTGGGTCAGGAACAGGTTGGGTATCTAGGATAACAAAATCCACATGATAAATAAACCTATCGACCTCAATAAGAACATCTTCGACAATACCACGGGGAATTTTTACAGACCTATCAGCTAACTGAAGTGTTATCTGGATAGGTTTTATGTCACCAAGTCCTAGCTGGAGGTACACATGATATGGAAGTAAGTTCACACTAGCTCCTAAGTCAAGTAACGCTTTCTCTACACGGTAGTTACCTATTGTGCAAGAAATGGTAGGGGAACCTGGGTCTTTGTACTTAGGAGTTGTGTTGTTTTGTATAATTGAACTCACATGACTAGCTATAAAGGCTTTTTTCTGTACGCTAAGCTTTCGCTTTCGCATACAAAGATCCTTAAGGAACTTGACATAAGTAGGAATCTGCCTAATTGCATCTAATAAAGGAAGATTAATGTTAACTTGCTTAAAAATCTCAATTATATCATTAAAGTTGGATTTTTTCCTAGTTGGTACTAGAAGTTGTGGGAATGGTGCTTTGGGCACAAAATCGGGCTCTGTGGGAACCGCATTGGACTTTTCAGAGACTTTATCAGTCTCTTCAGCTACAGGTTCAGAAGAGTGAACTACAACATGTTCACTATCGTGCAAGGTTACCTTATTGTCTACCATTCTACCACTCCTAAGGGTTTTAATTGAATTCACATGGTTTGATGATTTCTCACCAGAAGATAACTCATGAACTCCTCTAGGGTGGGTTGTGGTTAACTAGGAAACTTGCCTTTTTCTCTCAAAGACTCATTCAACTGACTAAACTGGGTTCGTAAATCGTAAATAACCTGAGAGTTAGCCTGGACCATCTTTTTATTTTCTTCTAAACTTTGTTCAACCGATTGCTGAAACTTAGCAGTTTTAAGAGATAAAAAGGTGAGAGACTCTTCTAAACTCATGATCTTCTTATCTGAAGGACTCTGAAATTGTGTTGGTCCAGAAGGATTCTTAATATAACCAAAACCTGGGGGAAACTGAGGGTTACTATACTGACCTTGATTTTGTCCCTTAGACCAAGAAAGGTTTGGATGGTTTCTCCAACCCGGGTTATAGGTTTCTGAATATGGGTCAAACTTCTGACGATTATCATATCTAGTGTTATTGTATAGAGCATGAGCTTGCTCTTCAACAGTCTGTCCTTCCCAAAATGACTTGGGCTCTATTCCACAACTAGATTGACTTAATTCTAAGGCTTCTAACCTTTTTGCTATAGCTGCAATTTTGGCATCTGATTTAAGAATTCCATCTACCCTATTGACATTACCTCTGCTCAGTAAATTTTTTCTCTAGGGTTCCTTACTACATTCCCATTGATAGGTCTTTTCGGCAATTCGATTCAAAAATGTCATTGCCTCATCAACATTTTTACTACCAAAACTCCCTGTACACAATGACTCAACCATGGTCGTTGTTGGATAATCTAGGCCTTCATAAAGGATCTGGACTAGTCTAACCTTTTCTAACCCGTGTTGGGGACATTGTATTAATAAATCGTTGAACCTTTCCAAATACCTACAAAGATTCTCCCTCTTGCTGCACAAATGTGAAAATTTCCTGCCTAATAGATGATATTTTGTGCCTAAGGAAAAAATTTAGATAAAAAGGCAGTGGTAAGTTGTTCATATGTGTCGATGGATTCAGATGGCAAACTATATAACCAAGATTTGTCTTTGTCTCTCTGGGAAAACGGAAAAACCTAAGTTTCAAAGCTTCATCAGACATGTTGTGAATTCTTAGGGTACTACATATTTCTTCAAAATCCCTAATGTGAAAGTAAGGGTTTTAATTTTCTTTTCCTAAGAAGATTGGGAGCATTTGTATGGTCCCAGGTTTTAACTCATAGTTTGCTTGAGTTTCAGCTAACTTGATACATGATGGAAGAGAAGTCCTAGTGGGATTCAACAAATCTTCTAAGGTTGCCATTTCTGGCACAACTAAAAAATTAGGAATAACTTTCTCACTAAGAGACAAATTCTCAAAACTAAAGTTTCCAAAAATCGGGATCTCAAAAGAAGGGTTTCCTAAATTCTCAATTTCAAAAACAGAGTTTATATTCTCGTCACTGATCAAACGACCAATAGAATCTCTTCTCCAGGCACGCTCACTCAAGACTTTAGGCGGCCTGGCATGCAATTAAATAACTCCTAATTAGAAGGGAATTCTAAACAAACACAAACAAGGCCGACTCAACCAAATCAAACCTATTGAATCTAGCAAACAAAAAGCATGATGGCTCCACTTAGATTGTTTCTAGACCAGCTAATATTCTTCCAAAAGGAAACTACTTACAGTTTTAGCGAATCTCTCAGAACGATCCGAATTAGATTAAGTCGAATAGAAACAGGATAAGCTCTAAGGAGATTTGATAACCCTGCCTCTTTGGCAAATTTTCCTTGGGGTTACAAGACGGCTCTAATCAACTTAAAATAATCTTCCTGAACTTTAAGTTAGGCTAAGAAAGCAACCAATACAGTCCTTTTGAATGATTTTCCAATAAGCTCGATATCCTATCGGTATTCTTTCTAGTCAAATTTTAAGGAATAGGTTCACGTTAGGTAACGTGTTCCTAAGGAGGGCTAGAAGGAAACCGTGATGAAATCTGAATCCTTATCTTATATGGTCAATCCTTGCCCTTTACTAGAAAATAAATCCGTATTCAATTCCTCAACATATATGCATACGAAGGAATACAGTAAAACCACTTGCAGGGGATTAGTGGGTTGATCGAGTCTTACCTCCCGCACCAGACGGGGGATGAATCGGTTGTAGTCGACTCGGGCCACCGACTCCTGTGTCAGTGTACGAACCCGAGGGGCCGAGACAATATCGTAATTGTCATCCTTCCATGTTGCATTTTATATTTAAATACCCTTCCGCAAGTTTAAAATAATAATAAAGTTCAAAAGTCCAAAGTCCAAAAATAAGAAGAAAAATACAGAAAAATACCTAAAATAATTACAAAAATAATAAGAATTTCCTAATACAGTTTTCTAAAAAAAAACCCTAAAAATTTTAAAATAACTAAAAAAAAATAATTTCTTCTTTTTCCGTTCTTTTCGCTTTGTCTTTGACTCCAAGTCTTTAATCAATCAATATAATCTTTGATTCCAATTTCTTTTTGATCCAAAACCTGTAATACAAAGAAAATACCCAAAAACGTAAAATAGAACAAATAAAAATAAAAAAATAAAATATAAATCTAACTATACTAATTGAAAAAAAAATCTAAAAACAAGTCCACGTCGGCGGCGTGAAAAATTGATAGTTTTGTAATAGTGGTAAGAAAAGGTTCGTTCAAGACTTGTGAAGATTTGTTTTTAAATCTAATTTCTAAGATTAAAAATAGGAAAACTCAAATAAAATTTATAACAAAATTGAGAGTAAACTGAGGCCAAGATTCCACTATTTTCCAAATTTTAAAGTGATTTAATTCAATAATTATAATTAAGCAATTTTTACGTTTAATTTGTTTCTAAAATATTGCAAAAAGTAGATTTTTAAAACAACAATTGTATACCAAAAGCATGAAACATCTAAAACCTAGGCCAAACCATGTACCATCTAACGAAATCAAAACTGCTTAACAAAAATCATTAAATCAATTTTTAACCAAGGAAAATAACCATAAATGAATTGCATAAATTAATTAAATAAATATTACTATATAATTTTTGGAAAAATAGCTTCCTCCGTCGCCTCAGAGATGGGGTTTAGCTCCTCATATTAATCACTTGCTCGAAATTATGGTTCATGGCTTCAAAAATGTTTACAAATGATAAAAATGGAGAAAACAAAGAAAACAGTGAGTTTCCAACGTTTATAGACGTTACAGACTAACTGTTACAGAGGTGGCTGATGATAAACGTTGCAGCTGCGATAATATCCGTTGCAAACGGGTTGAAGAAAATGTTACAACTGAAGATAAACGTTGCAGTTGCGACAATATCCGTTGCAAACCGATGAAGAAACTGTTACCGATTGGTTGAAGATTCTGTCGCCTATTCCTTGTTCTTCATGTAGCAGCAACAAAAATTTTTCTGGATTGAATTTGATCGCTTTGTTTGCTTCCTGAGCTCTCCCCAAGACTCTCTGCGTCTTCTACAACTCCCACAACTCCTATTTATACACCACATACCACCTAATCTTCAAAGATTCTTCATTAACAGAGAATAATACTCGGGTATTTTCTCTCTTTAATTTTCGTGATATGATTTGATATTCTGTCTTGATTTTGATTCCATCATCTGCTAGAGAATAGATACTGCTGAAACAATAATCCCGAGAGAATAATTCTTTCATTCAAATCAAACCCGAGAGTTTAAACTCGAGAGAGAGAAAAAAAGATATTCTTCCCTGAAATCTTTCCCGAGATTGTTTGGATTGATTCTTGATTGATTTCTCGTATCTTTTGGTCATATACAACTGACGCAAGAATAATCTCTGTCTTAAATCCAAAAAAATCACGTAAAATCTCTTCACAGATTCACATTTATTTGAAAAACACTTTTCCCGCCATTTTAATTTTCAAACGAGAAAGAATGGGTGCCTCAACTGGTGGGTGCCTTTAGTAAATGGGGTGCCTTTATCCAAATGAGGGGTTCCTTTAACACTTTTCAGCCAATTTTTCATAATTATTTATTTCTCAAAAATACCTACAAACACAATGAAAATACAATATTAGTACAAAATAAGGACTAACAAGAATAGAGAATTGAGATCAAATTAGACACAAATATATGTCTATCAGTGAGCTGAAGCCTAAAACTTTTGATCTGAAACTCGGATGAAAATCTGACCAGATATATGATTTAGAGGAATGTATGTAATAACTAAAATCTTGAAATCTTTGACAAGAGAAGGTAAGCTTCTCGTGAGTCAGATTCATACGCACTTACCAATCTGCCTAAAATTCAATTGATCAAAATTCATACAAATATTACCATTAGCCGTAAAAAACTGAGAATAATATTGCAGTATTCCGCTTTTGATCACGTCCTGGTTAAAAATATCAACACCATTGGACTCCAACTTTCTAATGCAGTTTCTTCTTTTTTTTGCATTTGCAATTCTGTGAAAATACTGAGAGTTTCTAACATCCTCCACAAAACCTTTAGTCTTTGATCTTTGTAACGCCATCCTAGATCTTATAACTTTCACATTGTTAGGGTATATTTCATATTGAGTTATGTTGGATTAGTTAAGCTCTAGAAAGAGCAACATCTTCCTCTAGACTATTCAATCTCTTAATGACTTCAAATAACCCATTCTCTTTTTTCTTGACATCTCCAAACACTTTTCTGCTCCACAGTTTCAAGAAAAATTCCAAATTTCGCATCTTCTTGAAGAAAACAAAGCTAGGCGTGCCTGAATAAGATATTGCGTCCCGCCAAATCTCCACTTTCCTGTAAAAATCTTTGTGTTGAAGCCAGTGGTGCTCCAACTTGAAATAATTAGCGGTTATTTTCATCTTGCTGATCATTTTCCTTTTAGATGGATTCTAGTTTCTTATATATATTTACCTGGATATAATATATATGTATGATATATATTCAAAATAACAAATCACATTATAGAAATTGATAATAATATATATTAAATTGTCAAATATATGCTAAGTTTATGCCTTTATAGTTTCTTATACCTCTTTGGAGGGCATTTGTTTTTGTTCACTTATTCATCGAATTTACGGATATGATGATCAAAGATTACATTAGTCAATGTTGTTTGGACATATTACTTTCCTTGCATGGAAGCGTCCTATCTTTTTAAAAAATATCAAACGAAATTGTTAAAAACTATCGGATGATTTTAATTTCTTTGTTGATTTACATGGTAATTTTATTTTTAATTTTTATTGATGTTATTATTATATTGATTATATTTTTTGATTTATGGATGTAATTAAATACTATGTATTACCAATGAAATATGGAGGCACTGCTTCTTACATTATAAAAAAAGGGTTTAAAAATATAGTTTGTGCTAATCTAATCGTGACCAAACAATTATGTTATTTTAAAGATATTATCACTCAAAAAAGTTAAATTGTATTTTAAGCCACGAAACAAATGTTATATCCGAATGCTTATATTGAATCATTGGTTAGGGTTACAAAACAAAATTTGCTCACTAAGCGAATTGTACTCCACAAAACAAATTTTGGATCAAATGACAAATATAAATATAAAGCATAATGGCGATTTTTGGTTGGTTGGTTAGTTTTTTTCCAAAAATACCCCTCCGTGTTTATAAAGTTTACCTTGCGTCGTCGCCAAGTTTTGGTAGATTTTAAGAACTCAAGGGGCATATACATCATCAATATTCTATCATAGTAAAATCATCGTTCCTTCCTCTTCTTCATTAGATCCATATCAAACATGACAACAAACCACAATAATCAACTAAAATGATTAAGGTAGATTGAGGTAGAATTTTGATTCTGGTTTACGTACAGTGTAAAATGATTTGTTGTCATCTGATATAACCGAATCATCAATTAAAATCCCAGCATCTACTATCTTAAAACTCTTGCATCTTTACCACCATTTGACTAAGGAAGAAAATAGAAACAAGATGATTACAATTTACAATGGCCTTGTTGGGGACAAAATGATGTTCGCCCGAAGTGACGTCATCATGTCCCGAAGCGACGTCATCATCACGTCCCGATCCCAAAGTGACGTCATCACGTCCCGATCTCGAAGTGCCAGAAGTGACGTCATCACGTCCCGATCTCGAAGTGACGTCATCACGTCCCGATCCCAAAGCGACGTCATCACGTCCCGATCCCGAAGCGACGTCATCACGTCCCGAAGTGACCTCATCACGTCCCGATCCCGAAGTGCCCGAAGTGACGTCATCACGTCCCGATCTCAAAGTGACGTCATCACGTCCCGATCCCGAAGCGACGTCATCACGTCCCGATCCCGAAGTGATGTCATCATTTTCCCGAAGTAACGTCATCAAGTCCGATGCCCAACTTGGACCGAACCCCAATTTGGACCGAAGCGACGTCATCATTTTCCCGTAATGACGTCATCAATCCCGATGCATCAAGTCAATAACACTTGACGGATCCCGTTGACACATGGCGAAACGTGGTGAATCCTCTACGACACATGGCGAGCTTAGAAGAATCTCCATCGACACGTGGAGAACCTTGATGACATGTGGCGAAGGGCTTTTTAATAATTATCAACTATTTTATCCCTATAAATACAATTTTAGAGAGAAAAAGAGGGGGACTTTTGGCCCGATGGAGGCTTCCTCTGCTTCATTCTCAACTGTAACTCAGAGATGAATAAAAACTCCAACTTCATTACCCGTGGATGTAGGCTAATCATGGCCGAACCACGTTAAATCCTTTGTGTTAATTTTATTTTCGTCTATCTTTTATTATCATTTTTGTTTGTTTTTTGCCCATGAGAAATTCGGCAGAAACAATTTGACGCTAGAAACAGGGATTGAGGAAAGGATTTATCCTACCTGAGATGAACAAAAGCTTGATGGTGTTCAAAGAAAGTATCCAGCTTGAACACAATACCTGAACAATAGAAACAGAGTTGAAGAAATGGCAGCGAAGAGAGAATCAAAGGAGTCTACATCATCAATCAGTTCAAAAATGATGAGTTCCCTTTTGATCCATGGGATTTCATTTTTTAAATATTTCAATCTGGAGTTTTAAAACAAAAGGTCATGAAGAAGTTTTATAAATACCACGGCTAGTTCTTCAACAAAGAGCCATTATTTTCTTTAAAATTTTGGTTCAAAATAACTTTTGGTTACAGATTTATAATAACCCAATCTTGCTCTACAAACCCATTGAACGAATTTTAAAAAATATTCGATGTCAAAAATTTGGTTGATTTGGGGATTTTTTGCCCTGTATACATTCAATGTCAAGAATTTGCAACATCCAATTTTAAAACATGTCAAGAAATTTTCTTCTGAAATCTCATCTCAAAATAAGGTTTCCTTACAGATTTGCAACATTCGAATCATGTTTTATAAACTCATTTAATTAAAATTTCAATTGATTTGAGAATTTTTCTCATCGGTTTGGTTTAGTTTTTCTTTATAAATCAATTGCTACAAGTTTTATGATTATAAAAACGATTTGAATGATTTAAATGAATGGGTTTGTGTGTGAATAATCAATAAGTGCAGGGAAAAATCTTGAATGGTCTTAGAGATCACCAGCAATTCCATGGTTGAATTACCAACAGTATGCGCATAAGGCATTTGTGAATTTCCTGACCTAGAAGTGGCTGAGAAAACGTGTTTCTGAATAGATTTTAGTGAGATGCTTTAGAGTTGTTAATGATAATGTTTAAAATGGATGTTCAACTGGCTCTATCGTGGAGGATCTCTTTGATAGTGATTTTCTGGCCATAGAGGTTTTGTGAAATTTGAGAAATGCAATCTTTAGGACTGCAGAAAATCTTGACCTTGCTTGAATCAGGAGACGCTGATGTTTGGATTCATACAGTAAAAGTGGTAACAAACCTAGCAGCGGAAGAAGCAAATCAGGAGAAGATTGTAGAAGCTGGTGGCCTTACATCCTTGTTGATACTTCTTAGAATCTCATAGGATGAAATGATACGTAGAGTTGCTGCTGGTGCCATTGCTAACCTTGCAATGAATGAGACCAACCAGGAGCTTATAATGTCTCAAGGGGGCATTGATTTATTGTCAATCATAACATCTGATTCTGATGATAAGCTACAGACAAAATCACGTGCAGAAGGTGGCATTAAGGCTCTGTTAGGAATGGTGAGGTGTGCACATCCAGACGTCCTTGCACAAGTTGCACATGTAATTGCAAACTTTATAAAATGTGAATCCAGAGCAGCCATTTAATTGAAATCAGAATTGATTGCCCAAAAGATTTAAATGAAATAGACGAACTTTGGAATATATCTAGTTATGGTATCGACCCGAATGAATTTAAACCAGAGAGAATTGCAAGAAAGAAGACCTGGTTTTGATGGTTCTGTGGGTTTGATTGCCGTGACTTGGTGTTTGGATTGCTTTGAATTATTATGTGTTTTAATGTTTGAATGGTTTATAAGTTTGGGTTTCCATTATACATGGATTAATTGCAGGGAAGGAGTTTATACTGGAGTGAAATCACAGCAACTTCATGTGGGAATCAACCACAAAATTGCACTTAAAATGCTCGAAAAAATTCCCAAATGATCAATTTTTCAGAATTGAAAATCTACATCACTACCAGCCTAATACTACAAGTTTGCTATGGATTCTATGAGGAATTTAGAGTAATGGGTCAACGGAATCTCGGCTGGATATCTACTCAAGCCTGATGGTATTCAACTTTAAACTCAAGCTCCCAACTCTCAAAATTTGCACCAAATTTTCAACTCTCACTAGAATTTCAGCCCAAGTAGCTCGTTTGGATGGCTTCTTCTATAAATTCAAATGGATGCCACATTAAATTCAGTATCTCACATCCTTACAGACTCTATACATGTGGAATTTTCATTCTTTGGTGGTTCTGATGTGTAGAGAGGGTTGAAAAGGCATTCATGGATCTGAACTATCTGGTTTAAAGAGGGCAATCCTCAACTTCAGAAGTACCAGTTGTAATGTTTCTTTTTTCTTCATGAATTGTTAACTTGATTGAAGACCAAACAACGCCAGTCTCGTCTGCCCACAACTAAGGAGAAGGGTGAAATTCTCATTTCACAAACAAAATATCCCCACATCCATCCGTTGCCGGAACCAACATAACCCGTGATGATGCTACCAGCGGCCGCACGGTAGACACAATGATACAGAGCTTCCTTTAGCTGCACAAGAAGGAGAAGTACACGGTTATCCAATCAACAAGTATATGAATTGGAGAGGAGTTTCCAGGAAGAGATAAGGCTGGAACAACAGCTGGGAGCTACGCTTGATGAAAAGATCAATAAGTTAAAGCTGTACGGAAAGGAAAATGAAGTAGTTAGAGAATTAGGGATGCATTCTCGCCAAGTAGCCATATGGTTTCAAAATCGACGCACCAGGCTAAAAATAAAGACAATCGAACAATTATACAATGTACTTAAGCATGATTTTGAAATTCTCTCAAGGGAAAATCAGCATCTTCGACAAGAGTTTATGGAACTAAAAAGCAAGATTGACTATCGCAAGTACTGTGTGCAAACATCTATACATTACGTAGGACAAGCGACACCAACGGACAAGTGATAAAGTCGTCACTGAAAGCACAAAGATGCCTGCCGCTATCGAACCCATATACGATGTACAACAAGGAAGAACCAGCCATTCAAATCATATATCAGGGTGCAACACTTCTTTGTTTGGCAATGAGAACAATTATTCAATAACCTCCCTCCCTTATTGGGATGTTTGATTTGGTGGTTTTTCATCTATCAACATTTCCTTTAGCTGCACAAAGAGGAGATCTTGTTGTTGCCAAACAGATTTTGGATGATATTGATGCTCAGCTGACTGGGACTCGAACGAGAACCATATCACGCCAGAAGAAGGCAGAGATTGAAGAAGACAAGCTCAAAATAACAAAAGAGACTGGACAGAATAATGAAGCAATCTGGTGAGATTTCATCCAGAGATGGTCGCTCTCATGCTTTCTGTACAAGGAAGCATCTTGAATGGTACAAAGACTCCAACCAGCTTACACGATCCACTCTGACAATCAACTCTCAATATTTGCATTTCTAAGCTCAAGAAAAAACATATATATGTATTCCACTCTAAACAATCAACTCTCACTTGTGTGAAAAACGCATTTACATTTCTAAAAAAAATAAGAAAATAAAAAAATAGTCTTCAAAGAAGTACGTACATACAATCAAAGAATGCAGGAGTTTTCATCTCTTTAAGCGGCACATTTCAGTTGGATCACCTGGGTGATGACGATGATAACTTCAATCTCAAAGTTCCATAGCACTGGACAAACTTCTCAATTAAATTCTCAAGTAAACCAGCAAGTTTAGCAGTGTCATGGGTACCGTTCACAAGAGCAACTCCATTTTTTTCGTCAAATTTGGACTGTGTTCCAAGCTCACACCCGAAATATTTTATGGTATAGAAGGAGTTTCGATGGGCGAGCCTTTTGCTTTTTGCCTCTACCAATTAATACTGGTCTTCCAATTCATGTTGGACAACCATGATCGGAATCATTCCAACAAGAAAATAACATGTTCAGACTGGAATAAATACCTCCTTGAAGATGTTGTTTCTCCTGCTTATGGTCAACTGCTCGAAAAGAAGCTAGAGGTGGCCACTAGATCTCCTCAAAGCAAGCAAGTTTTCTTTATTTGCAGCAAAAATAACATCAATTTGAGCATCAAAGAGATTGAAATAACGAAGCCCATCTCCCGAATCAACAATACCAGGACTGAAGTTATGATATGTCGAGTTGAAGAACAGCAGTCAGCCATCGCTACTGGGAGAACATAAAGTGACCGGTGCATTAGCAGGAAAAAATGTTATCAAATACTGAGTAGAAAGGATTTGATCGCCTCTTATTGGCTACTTTGTCAGAACTAAAACTTTTATTCATCCTTACTACACCAACTGTACTAGGCTTCCCAAATGAAGAGAACGAAATTTCATCTCCCATATTTGTTTCAACCAATCACAAGTCTTCCCACTTTTGCTAATGGTTCAAATTAACCAATGAGAGCATCTACAATTGAAGTTTGAAGTAAAGTATGAATTAATTTCTGGTACCATTTCCCGATCGCAAGAATGAGAGTAACATTGTCCGTTCTACAAGACTGGACCGAAGCTGCAAATGAACAATAACGTCCATCCCAATCCGAAGCATCAAGCCCGACTGTAGCCAAGCCCACCAGATGATGATCTTCACATAGTTACACAATCAAAATGAAGCTACGAATTATACAGATTCCCACCACAAAATCAAGTTCAAACCGACCAATTGGGATGAAAGAAAGTGGGGGGAGATTGAATGCATTTGTTTCCCGCACAAGTTTAACTTCGAAGCATCCAATCACATTGTACGAAAGTGCTACGCTATTGCCCGCTCCACTTGCTCCGCTTAAGTACACTGCCCGCTCAAGCATGACCGCACAAGTTGTGCCCGATACGTTATGCCCGATCATCCATGCCCGATCAACCATGTTCGATTATTCGTGCCCGATCAACTATGTGTGGAGATACCTATGAAGGACATTTTAGAGATGCGGCAGCTATACATTTTAGGACATTATACGTTATCCCGAAGTGACGTCATCATTTTCCTGAAGTGACGTAATCAAGTCTGATGCCCAACTTGGACCGAACCCCAATTTGGACCGAAGCGACGTCATCATTTTCCCGTAATGACGTCATCAATCCCGATGCATCAAGTCAAGAACACGTGGCGGATCCCATTAACACATGGCGAAACGTGGTGAATCCTCTTCGACAGATGGCGAGCTTAGAAGAATCTCCATCGACACGTGGAGAACCTTGATGACATGTCACGAAGGGCTTTTTAATAATTATCATCTATTTTATCCCTATAAATACAATTTTAGAGAGAAGAAGAGGGGGACTTTTGGCCCGATGGAGGCTTCCTCTGATTCATTCTCAACTGTAACTTAGAGATGAATAAAAACTCCAACTTCATTATCCGTGGATGTAGGCTAATCATGGCAGAACCACGTTAAATCCTTTGTGTTAATTTCATTTTCGTCTATATTTTATTATCATTTTTGGTTGTTTTTTGCCCATGAAAAATTCGGCAGAAAAAGGCCTCACGGGCACCAAAGGACTCAAGTATTGCGAGATATAGATACGATGTAAAAGAGGGACAGAGAGTTGCAGGGAAACAAGATACATCCTGTACCCAGGCGCAAAGAAGAAGAAAGGGAACTTAAGTTTTCGGCTACAAAACAGTTACTTTTTACCTTTTACGATTGTGATTAAAAGTTACACCGTAATAAGTTACACTTGGCTTTCATGCGCACAATACATAAAATACTGTTTGTAATTAAAAAAAATGATGTAATACATGTTTATTCATGAAGGCTAATTTAGGGGTTCCCACATTTATAGAGGGGCTTCCATAATAAGACGAAATAGAGACATTTGAAGTAAAATTTAAAAACCCAATATCCATCATATTTTCATAATGGCTAAAATACCACTGATTAGTTAGTAAAACTAATTAACTAATAGATTAAGCTAATCATGATTAATCGAAAATAAATCATCTTTTTTTCCGTAATTTCATCTAATTTGAGCCATTAAAAGACCAAGAGTTTAAGTTAATGGCTCAAATTGGATGAAATTACGGACAAAAAGATGATTTATTTTTTATTCAGAGAATTTTACGGTTGAGTTTTCATGTCGAACCCAACCGTAAAAGCTATTTACGGTTGGGTGTTCTTCCCAACCAAACCGTAAACAGAAGAACAATGGATGAACACCAAATCATAACAGTCTTACGGTTGGGTTACACACATAAAACCCAACCGTAAATAATCCTCGATAAAATTTTTTTATCTAACCTGAAGGATTTTACGGTTGGGTTTTCCAATCGAACCCAACCGTAAATAAGCCTCAACACAAAAAAAATCAGACATATACGAAATACTTTACAGTTGGAAATCAGAATTAAACCCAACCGTAAAATACAAAAAAAAAAAAATTAATGCAATTTGAACCCAACCGTAAAATTGCATCTTCATCTCCTACCTTTAATTTTACGGTTGGGTTTGTTTAATAACCCAACCGTAAAATGAAGAACAAACCAGCAGAACATATATTTACGGTTGGGTTTTCAAATCGAACTCAACCGTAAATTTTTCTATAACCCAAATTCTCCATTACTTTGTTTAGTTTTATCCGGATTTTCATCACTATTACCTTATACACCTATAGTAGGAATCTTCATCACGAAACTTAGAGTTTAATCGACGAAGAAATTTTGATTCGATGTAGTTTTTCGGTTAAAATGGAGAAGGAGAAGATATGGAGGGAGAGGGAAAAGTTTTGTTTAGGTTTAGGTTTTAATTGATTGAAGGATAAATTAGACTTTTTAATTGATAGAAAGGTAATATGGACATTTAGTATATGAGATTGGAGCCCCTAAGACACCCCTTAACGCATATTTGGGTCATCCTACCTCACATTGGAGCCCTTCTACAAATCAAGGAGCCTCTAAATTAACCTTCTTATTCAGAGACTTCTTAAATCGTTGACTCGGAAATATTTAAACTACTCCACACACATACCATGTAATTAAATATATTAGGAATGTACAAAAACGCTAAGCCAAGCTTTTCTTGGCATTTTCACTTCTTTTGCCATGACTATCTGACCAGTGATCGCAATCTATTTGGTCAGTACTAAGGTCCATTTCTTCATTGGCCTCCCCACATGACAATGGTCATTTAATTTTGAAAATACCAATGAGTAATCCATCCTAAAAGCCTCACCAAAAGTGTATCTATGTAGGACTGGCAGTGTTATTAACGACAATGTCGTACCAACACCATGACCACCGCAACCAACAATACTGCTACCGCTATCGTCACCACGAAAATATCCCCATTAAAGTTACAAGTTTTTATAACATGTCGTGTTATTATGGCACGAGTTATCCATTAGTTCTAGATAATAATGCAGGTACAAAATTTAAGTTATACCCCAAATATTTTGTTACTTTGCAAAGTGCATGTCACTGAGTAAATTTGACTGTTTAAATTTTGGACGATGGGATAAATTTATCTGGCCAAATAAGTCATGAAGAAAATTAGTGACGAGATAGACCGAGGGTCACGGACCAAACAAATTTCAGGCCACCAAACAGATACCCCTGCTCAACAAACACTAGTATGCTAACCGAAATTACGAAAAACAGATGACCGGGTCTAATAAAAACCAAAGCCACTGCCGGACACAACCTTCTATATAAAACTTGACCTTGAATACAAAAGACAACCCTTAGAGACCGAAGGTTTGAGTCCATTGTCCAAGACTTAAAAAACTTGGAGAATAACGAAGAATCATCATCATTTGACTTGAAAGACTTAGCTTGCTTGAACCAACACACCCCTGGACCCTAAAGCTTCAAAAATGAAAGGAAAAAACAATGTTATGTCACCCTGTCCACGAACTCATGGAAATTTTTCAATAATTAGCCGAACACACCTCGATTCCGCAATGTCCTCATTAGGTAAATGAAATTGGGAAAAATCCACTACAAGACTTCCTAGTGGACAACTAACACACACTGAAAAGCCCACGTGCCATAAAAAGGCAGACACAACGTGTACATAAAAACTTGTAGAGAATAACCAACCCAGTTGCCGAACTTAATAAGACTCTCTCAACGGTCGGTTCAAGTTCTTCTCAACACGCATCCTTTTAAGTGTAAAAATCTTAACCTTAAGTCGTTAAGCAAGAAAATCAATTGATTCATAGTATACGAAACAACAAACGAAGAGTAAAAGAAGAGAGAAACTAACTCAGTAGTAGTATTAAAACTATCTTTTTCCACTAAAATTGGAGAGCTTTACCAAAATTCAGTGAATTCCTCATCTCTTATCTATTATTCTTAAGAGAGATGGCTTTCACTGCTACTTTTCTTCTTCCATCACAACTGATCAAACCATTATCTCATCATCTTCATCAACAAAACAATCGATCTTTCAAGAAAAATCAATCAATTGTTCCGGTAATCTTTACTTTCTGTGTGAATAAATTCTGGGTTTTTATTTTATTTTGTTTTATTTGAAAGAGTTTTGATTTATGTGTGTGTTTTTGTAGGTGGCAAGATTGTTTGGACCAGCCATATTTGAAGCATCAAAATTGAAAGTATTGTTTTTGGGTGTAGATGAAAAGAAACATCCTGGAAATCTTCCGAGGACTTATACTCTTACTCACAGTGATATCACTTCTAAGCTTACTCTTGCTATCTCTCAGACCATTGATGGATCACAGGTACTATTTTTACCTAATTTCTACCTCCTGATTCAGAAATTCTTTGTTTATTTTCTGTGATTTCGAGAGATTAATTCGTCCAAAACAGAGGAAAACTTGGGAATTATTTTTTCTTTTTTTTTTCAAATTAAAGTGTCTTTTTCGAAGAGTACCATGTTCTAGAAATACCCGTCAAACAAATCCAATATGAAGTAAGAAGTATACAAATTTACTATCGTATATTAAAAAATAAATAATTAAGAGTTAAAATTGCATAATACAAATGAAAGAAAAAAATTAATAATTGTTTCAGGCAGATGCTACCACTCTGTTCTTAGTTTGCAATGCAAAATGGGCATGAGTTGTTGTTGCAGTTCTAGAATTGCACTTCTTTTTTGCACCCTTTTTTTTTTCTGGATCTAATCAAGTTATGTGTTTGATTTGATTCGGGGGAAAAATAATAGTTACAAGGTTGGTACAACAAATTGCAAAGAGATGAAGTAGTTGCGGAGTGGAAGAAGGTTAAAGGAAATATGTCTCTACATGTTCATTGTCATATAAGTGGTGGTCACTTTCTTTTGGATCTCTTTGCTAGGCTTAGATTCTACATCTTCCGCAAAGAACTTCCTGTGGTAAAACTCCTTCCTCGTCTCCTGTATTCTTTTTGTTCGAGTAGATTAGTCTCAGTGAAAGCAACCAGCTTCTAATAATGATCTAGCAAACTGTGCTGCAATAACATTGCGTAGAAATCGACATTGGGTATACAACTATAAGCCTGCCTATAATCCTGTGGTTATCTAGGCTTTCATTATATCTATGCTAGGCGATGCATTTCCTAATTCTTAGAATCCCCGGTTTTGAAATAGTATTTCAAATTGTGCTAACAGGTACTGAAAGCATTTGTACATGGAGATGGAAACTTGTTTCAGAATTACCCAGAGTTGGAAGAAGCTTTAGTTTGGGTGTATTTTCATTCAAATCTTCAAGAATTCAACAAGGTAGAATGTTGGGGTCCATTAAAGGATGCTGAAGCACCGGCAAATGGATCAAATCAGATTAAAACTTTAGATGATGACGACGAATTATCATTAGTTAGACCACAACCATGTAAAGAAGATTGTACATGTTGTTTCCCTTCAACTAGTTTGATCCCATGGAGTGATCAAGAGTTTCCTGATCCAAGTCTTAACGGAACCAACCAAAATTTACAACAACAACAGTAGGAGTGATACTTCATTTTAGTATTTGGATGATTGTTGATATGGTGAGAGCATTATAAGTATGTTATGCTCAAATTCTTTGACAAATGTTTGTAGAAAATTAGAAATTGAAAAATGTAAATATATAAACTTACGCAAATTCTTATAAATACAGGTTGATTACTTAAATTTTGTTATATTGTTAACTTGTCTTCAGTTCTGTCTCTGTAATGAGCTCAATCGACCAAGTTTTTTGCTATTTTCTGGTTTGGGAGTCTATATTTTAGTAGATGGGAGAGCTGCGATCTACTGAAAACAACGTTATTTATCTCCATTGTTGCATAATCTTTTACGAGCGCAGGGAATCCATCAGTAGCAACACTTAAAACGCTTTAGAATGAAAACTCATACACGAAGAACACATGGGTCGGCACTATCAATGACTTGTCAGTGGTTTCCATTACGACTGCACTCGCACATTGCCAATTGCTTTTAGGTCCCCATTTACTGTTGGAAACTTGGAACCGATACTTTGCTTTTTCTGGGCTGCACCTACCTGTTTTTATTTATTTATTTATTTATATTTCTTTTTATGTATTCAGCACTGCTGGGTCCACTCCTCTTAGCCAGCAAGTTAGATCAGCTTCATTGGTGATCCAACTGTCATCCCAACAACAAGATCTCATCAATAGGGGATCCAACCCTCCCTAATGGGAATAGATCGCTTATAAACGATAGGGGGTTTGTTCTCAGGTGCACCTACTCATTTTGGGGGCAATATAATAAAACAAAACAGAATCGATATACAATACACCTTAACTAGTGGCTAAAATCACCTTTTAAAATTAGTTATTGTTCAATCTAGCCGGTCACGTGGAATTAATCAAATTGTTAGACATCCAGGATCGTCTGAGTTTAACCTGACCGATAATAAAAATTGGATAAATTGCGAACAAAATTGGCTAAGTCTAACTTAACCAGTTGTAAAAATTGGAAAACCGACTAGGTACAACTTTGGCGGTTGTAACCTGTTTTGCATTCTTGAAGAACTAGATTTACAATCGACTAGGTCCATGAATCTATCTCAATTGAAAATATATTTTTGAAGAAAATTAAAGGTTTTTACGGTGGATAGAGTAGGAAAGATAATGTTAAAACACAAAGCATAACTAAGTCTTCTCGGTGTTTATAAGACATTGTAAGGTTAAAACACAAAACATAACTAAGTCTTCTTGGTGTTTATAAGACGTTCATTGTTACTGTTAAAGTCTATGGACCTAACTTACCTCGAAACCAGTTCACAAGATTATGATTTTTTAATACATGTACACTTCATAAATCCAAAGAATCTAGGTGATGTAGGACAATATTTAGCACATCCCTCAGGCAGAGCCATGGCAAAAGAAGACCCCTACTGGGTCACACACAAATAAACAATATTTTTATTGGGTCAAACAATACCTTAACTTGACAGGCCAAACAATATCCACAAACTATCCACATACCTGCTCTGATACCATGTTAAAATCCATAGATTTAACTAACCTTAAAAATCAACTTATAAGATTAGAGTTACCCAAAGCATATACTTCACAAATTTAGAGTATCCAGTATGATGTAGGACTATATTTAACAGTCACTACCCTAAACGAGAATCGACCCCGCAGGCGGCAGCAGCCCCAATGTAATCGTTAGCAGCCTCCAAAAGAAAATATCTTCTACATTTAATTGCTTAGGTGGGTTTGGCAGAGGCTTTTGTTCCTTTTCAGTTGTATAAAATTTAGTTTGCAGACATAAATAGTCCCATCTTTTGTTTGTAGTTTCAGCTCTCTAGTAAGTCCACTGCACATGATGATCATATCTATGTTGAGAAAAAAATGATTGCAGGCATTCTTGATTTTCAACGTGCAGAAAATGTTTGGGTAATTAGAAACACATACAACAAGGAGCTCTTAATTCTACAGTCTGCTTTCCCGGGACTAGCTGGTAAAATTTTCCAGGTTCTAAAAATGAATCTGAAGGTAGCTCCATGTTGTATGTATGAACCTAGCCGGTAAAATTTTGGATTTCTCAGATATTTTAACACCATACCCAATTTAACACTATCGCTTGTCGAATATAGAAAATGCTAAACTGGAAGACATATATATATATATATACCATCCTTGTTTAGAAAAAATAGTATAATTAGCAATTCACACCACTTCTATTGTTACCGACAGTATAATATTTGTTGGATCTACAACAATAAAAAGTTTGAAAACAAATGAAGTTAAAGTGAAATAAAATCTCTAAATTGAAATCACTGATTTGCACACAAAGGACAGAGCCACCTGCTTAGTAAATTGTCCTTAACACAATAGTCCACGTGTACTCCTTAAGAATGAAAGATGATATACCCCCACAACGGAGATGTGTCCAGGATAGAACTGCCCGTTATGACTAGTATAAGCACAATACTAGTCACCAATTCAAACGAACTCAACAACACTTGCAGAAGGGAAGTAAACATGCAAAGCGTAAAACAAAGCAGGAAAAGGGGAAAAGGAGACGGGAAAATAGCCGCTTCTGGTATGAATTGGAATAAAAAATTCTGAGTTATTTTATAGGCAGAAATCAGAGACTGGTAGAAATGGGATTGATGACAATTGATTCTCAATCAATTCCGTGCATGGAGCGCGGACATAAAAGAAAAAACAGAAAGAAAACAGGCAAAATTCAAAATAACCATTACTGCAAGAGAAATTTTTTGGTAAATAAAATATATTCCACCGGGTCAGATGCCCCCCCCCATCAAGATATTTTATTTTTATATTTAAATTCATTTGGAAAATATATCAAAAGAATTTTGTCCAAAAAGATAAGTCTTGGTTGACCCATACCCACACCCGAACCCGAACCCGGCCCTCCCGACGGATGGACGACGGCGGCGTGTGTGCTTCGGTGGGAAGCACCGCGCGTGTGCGAAATGTGGGGTTGCACCAACTAGCCCATTGCCTAAGTCCTCTCCCTCACACAAAAGTGTGTTGATCCAAAGGGCCACTCTTAGATGCAATTTTCTTAGTAATACGGAGAGGCAACATCTTTAGTTTCTCATATGTGGGACTATAGGTTTCATTCACAAATAGTGAAAATGATCTAGTGCCCTTAGTGACCCCTTGGTCCTAAGTTCCAATCAATCCAAGATCAAAAACAAAACACATAAAATCATTTTCTCCAACAATCCCCCACATGAATGAAAAATTGATAAAAATCAGAAATCAGAAAGCGAGAAATACCACTATAGTCAATAGGTGTCCATAAGGTTTTGAACCTTTGCTTAGTGAGAAATTACCGGAACTACTTGATAGACAGTGAACGCGATATCTTGAACTGCCATCGTTTGGTGTAGTTCATCAATAACTTCCACGCTATATCACTCTAGGCGCTGCCAAGTTCGTGCCATTGTGTCCATTTTGGCCCCAGACTTATCCCGTTTCTCAGAATGCTCTAGAGAATCAGCTCCATTCTCATAGGAAATGGCTTATTTCCTCATTCAGATAGGTGAATTCCATCAAGAGTGTTTACTGCTACACCCCACTTCAATCTTAAATTGAAAATATAAAACTCATTAAGACTTATTTAAAAGGCATCATCCACATGCAGTCACACTATCACGTCTACACCATACGGAAGGGATAGAGAATGAAATTCTCTAATAGTGTTTTTTTTTTAACCCACCATAAATTAGTTGTCTCATTCAAAACCTTTATCTTGGGATCTCCAGTCAACAAGGTTGAGTATCCTTCATGGTAAGTTTATTTAATGAGCTTAAGCCCCATCCCCCTCGATGCATTACTAACTATCTCCTTGGACAAACCTTTCGTCAAAGGGTCTGTGATATTCTCCTTAGACCACACAAAGTCAACAGAAATAACGCCAGTTGAGATTAGTTGTTTCAGGGAATTATGTCTTCTACGAATATGTATGGACTTTCCATTATAGTTGTTGTTTTTAGCATTAACTATTGCAGCTTGACTATCACAATGTATAGATATAGCTGGCACAGGCCTATTCCAGAGAGGAATGTCTTCTAAAAAGCATCTTATCCATGCGGTTTCCTCTCCTGCTTTATCTAACGCAATAAACTCCGGTTTTATAGTGGATCGAGTTATACAAGTCTGTTTGGAACTCTTCTAAGAAACAGACGCTCCTGCTATAGTGAAAACATAACCACTTGTAGATTTAGACTCTTCTGAGTATGATATCCAATTTGCATCACAAAATCCCTCAAGGACGGCAGGTACCTCTCATAATTCAAACAAAAGGTCAAAGTGTATTTCAAGTACCTCAACACTCTAATAAGTGCATCCCAATGCTCCTTCCCTGGATTACAACTATATTTACTCAACCTAATCACAACATAAGCAATGTATGGTCACGCGTAGTTCATCAAATACATCATACTTCCTATAACACGTGAGTATTCAAGTTGTGAAACTCCATTACCCTTATTCTTTTTGAGTCTACAACAAGGATCATACGGAGTACAAACAGGTTTACAATCAAACTGATTATATTTTCTAAGCAGAGATTCAACATAATGAAATTGACTAAGACTATATCCATTAGAATTTCTTCTAATCTTCATCCCTAAGATCACATCAGCGGGGCCTAAGTCTTTCATGTCAAAATTCTCATTTAGAATGTTCTTAGTGAAATTAATTGTATCCGTGTTTGTACCAAGTATAAGCATATCATCAACATACAAGTATACAATCACACAAGCATCATTCACAAGTTTAGTATAAAAACACTTGTCAGATTTATTGATTTTAAAACCACTAGAAATCATTACATGATCAAATTTTTTATACCCCTGTTTAGGTGCTTGTTTATAAACCATACAAAGATTTTTTCAGTTTACAAACTTTGTTTTCACAACCTTTTACTACAAAGCCATCAGGTTGGTCCATGTAAATTTCTTCATCTAATTCACTATTTAGAAAAATTGTCTTTACATCCATTTGATGTATCTCTAAGTTATGAACAACAACTATAACAATTAACATCCTAATAGAAGTAATTCTCGTAACAAGTGAATAGGTATCAAAGAAGTCTACACCTTCTTTCTGTCTATAGCCTTTAGCTACTAACCTAGCTTTGTATTTTTCCACAGTTCCATCTATCTTACGTTTCCTTTTGAAGATCCATTTACAACCTATGGGTTTACACCCTATAGGTAAATCTACAATCTCCCACGTACCATTATATATAATGGAATCCATTTCACTAATGACAGATTCTTTCCACCATGGAGCTTCAGAAGAAGTTATGGCTTCTCTATAAGTCTGTGGATCAGTCTCACCTAAGCATGTTATGAAGTCTGACCCAAAATATTTTTCATTTCTAAGCCTTTAACCTCTTCTAGGCTCAAATTAAACTTCATCTTCCTCTAAAGGTAATGTCTGACTGGTCGAAGGGACATCTAGGCGATCAACACATATCATGCGAGAATCAGATTTCAATGGAAAAACATTTTCAAAGAACACAACATCCATAGGTTCCATAATAGTATTCGCACCAATTTCAGAAATTTCAGAACTTACAACCATAAATCTATATGCAGTAGTATGCTCAGGATACCCTATGAAGACACAGTCAACAGTTTTGGGTCATATCTTGGTTTTCTTATGAGGAAGAATGGAAACCTTAGCCAAACACCCCCACACTTTAAAGTATGCATAATAAGGTTGTCTAACTTTTCGTAACTCATATAGAGTTTTGTTTGATCCTTTAAAGGGTACTCTATTCAAGACATAGCAAGCTGAGAGGACGGCCTCCCCCCAAAAGTTTGTAGGTAATCCTGAACTAATTAACATGACATTCATCAGCTCCTTAAGGGTTCGGTTCTTACATTCAGCCACACCATTAGATTGTGGTGAATAAGGAAGGGTTACTTCGTGTATAATGCCATGTTCCATGCAAAAATCTCCTATAGGAATTACATACTCACCACCACGGTCAGACCTAACAGTTTTAATGGTAGCACTCATTTGGTTTTCAACTTCTAGTTTATTCATCTCAAAGGCTTCTAAGGCATCATCCTTACCTTTAAGAAAATATATGTGACAGTACCTCGTACAATCATCTACAAAAGTGACAAACCATTTCTTACCACCTCTAGTTTGAACTGACTTCATATCAACTAGGTCTGAATGAATTAATTCTAAGGGTTTAGAATTTCTCTGAACATTTTTTCTAAAAGGTTTTTTAGCATATTTTGATTCTACACATACTTCACATTTATGTACATTATCCAAACTAAATTTGGGTATGCAGTCTACGCTAGACATTTTATGCATTGACTTATAGTTTACATGTCCAAGTCCACCATGCCAAACATTTAATGACACACAAACATAAACGGAAGAATCAATTTTATTCATTTCATCAGAGGTTACATTAAGTTTATAGAGACCCTCTGTTTTATAACCCTTACCCACATAATCCTTACCCTTAGTGACAACAACTTTTCCAGATTCAATTATAATTTTAAAACCCTTATCATCTAAAACACCACAAGAAACAAGAATTTTACAGATGTCCGGAACATGAAGAACTTCATTCAATGTGAGAGTCTTGCCAAAAGTGAGCTTCAACCCAACTTTTCATTTTCCTGCAACATGTGTTGTAGATGAGTTACCCATGTAGAGTTTCTCCCCTTCCCCTACCTTCTGATAGGAGGTGAACATATCTCTGTTTCCACAGATATGCTTGGTAGCACCAGCGTCTACCCACCAGTCTCTCACATTGGTTACCAAATTAACTTTAGACATTGTACCAGAAAACTCGTTCTTGTTGTTTTCAACCAAATTAGCATTATTTTTTTATTATTAAAGTCCTTACATTTTCTACAGTGAATTGCCATATGGCCAGAAGTTCCACAAACATAACAAGCACCTTTAATTTTAATAATGCCATATTTGGGTTTCTGAAATATACTTTTCTTGTGAGGACCATGCTTATGGTTGTGTTTGCTTCTCTCACCCTTTTTCAGTGTTGGAAGACTTGTGTTCAATTACATGAGCCTTGTTGGACATGTCCCTTGCAGAAGATACATTCTTGTCTTTGGAGCACAACAATTCTTCCACTTGAATCTTCTTACCCAAATCAACCATATTGACTTCACCAGTTTCATGTCTCAATCTACGTTTGTATTCTGACCAGGAAGACGGTAATTTCTCAATCACAACAGACACTTGAAAAGTTTCATCAATCACCATGCCTTCAACAAGAATTTCATTGATAATACGCTGAAGTTCAAGGAATTGATCAACCACATATTTTTCATTCGACATTTTGTATTCCAAGAACCTAGCTACCAAGAATTTCTTACTTCCGGCAGTTTCTGCTTGGTATTTTACCTCTAAAGAAACCCATAAATCAAAAGCAGAAAAGTTTTCTTTTTCATTATAAAAGTCATACAGTGCATCCTCTAAACAATTCAGAATATGGTTTTTAGCCATATAATTCTGCCTAATCCAACTTTCCAAATCCCTTTCATTTCCAGCATCATTCAAACCCTCATCAAAAGATTTCAGAACAAGTTCATCTAACATATGAAAACTCAGAAAAAACAACATCTTTGATTGCCATCTTTTGAAATCCTTTCCACTGAATTTTTCTGGTTTGTCAACATCATTTTTACCCATTGTTACAAAAGAAGTGATATTGTGTTAAAATTGTTGGATCTGCAATAATAAAAAGCTAGAAAACAAATGATGTTAAAATGAAATAAAATCTCTAAAATGAAATCACTGATTTGCACAAAAAGAAAAGAGCCACCTGCTCAGCAAATTGCCCTTAACACAATAGTCCGCGGATACTCCTCAAGAATGAGAGATGTTATACCCCCACAACGGAGGTGTGTCCAGGATAAAACTTCCCGCTATGACTAGTATAAGCACAATACTAGTCACTCACTCAAACGAACTCAACAGCAATTGCAGAAGGGAAGTAAACATGCAAAGCGCAAAGCAAAGCAGGAAGAGGGGAAAAGAAGACGAGATAGTAGCCGCTTCTGGTATGAATTGGAATGAAAAATTCTGAGTTATTTTATAGGAAAAAATCAGAGACTGGTAGTAATGACAATTGATGACAATTGATTCTCAATCAATTCCGTACATGGAGCGCAGACATAAAAGACAAAACGGAAGAAAACGGGCAGAATTCAAAACAACCATTACTGCAAGAGAAAATTTTCGGTAAATAAAATATATTCCGCTGGGTCAGATGCCCCCCGCATTAAGACAATTTATTTTTATATTTAAATTCTTTTGGAAAATATATCAAAAGAATTTTATCCAAAAAGATACACCCGAGTCCGGCCCGCCCGACCGGACGGACAACGGCGTGCTTCGGTGCAAAGCACCACGCGTGTGTGGAATGTGTGATTGCACCAACTAGATCATTGCCTAAGTCATTTCCATCACACAAAAATGTGTTGACCCAAAGAGCCACTCTTAGATGCAATTTTCTTAGTAATATGGAGAGGTAACATCTTTAGTTTCTCCTATGTGTGTGTGTTTTTTTCTAGGTGGCAAAATTATTTGGACCAGCTGTATTTGAAGCATCAAAATTAAAGGTTTTTTTTTTGGGCGTAGATGAAAGGAAGCATCCTGGAAATCTTCCAAGGACTTATACACTAACACATAGTGATATCACTTCTAAGCTTACTCTTTCCATCTCTCAAACCATTGATGGATCGCAAGTGCTATTTTTTACTTACTTTCTACCTGATCATAAATTCTTTGTGTATTTTCAGTGATTTTGAGATATTAAATCATCCAAAACAGACAAGTTATTCAAGACAGATGCTAAGAGCATCAGCAATCGTCGACTATTTTGACGATTAAAGATTATCTTTAATCGATAGTCGGCGAAATGCAGCCACAATCGTCGATCAAATATAGTATTTAATCGAGGAAAATTACTGTTCGAGATTAAATCTCGTCGCTAATCGACGAAGATAAATTATAGTCGCGCGAAATCATAAGCCCTCGCCTGTAACCGAACGATTTCAGAATCTCGCTTAAAAATACGGGCGAAGAATTAGCATTCCGCCAGCTCAAGCGGGATTCTAAAGTTCCGCTCCACCAGACGATACCCCAGAAGATCGCCTACACATAAGCGAGTTGCTGAGATACCGCTCAAAATTTTAAAACACGGGCAAGATGCTAAAGTGGCGCGAGATTTGGGCACGTCGCTTCAACAAGCGAAATAGTGGGATACCGCTTGGGGAGTGGGCGAGGTTCTGGGATCTCGTCTGTATGTTTTTTTTTGGAGGCGGGATACCACAATCTCGCTTGTACCAGGCGAAGTGTTAATGGCTCGTCCGTTTTTCCAAGCGAGAAAATAGTACCTCGCTTACCACCAAACGACATGCTAGTTTCTCGCCTAATTATCTCCCGATGTTCTTACCCCGGATCAAAGATCAAAATTTTTGATCTTTAATCGATGGGTTTAATCGCCCCATCGTGGATGCCCTAAGACACTGTTTTTAGTTCGCATTTTCAATACGAAATGGGGCATGAGTCCCTCTCTCTTTTTTTTTCTTTTTTTTTCTTTTTTCTTATACTGATTCAACTGAAAACACACATGACAACACTATACATTGATCTAATCCAGTTATATATGTGTTTGATTTGATTTTGAAAATAAAAACAGTTGCAAGGATGGTACAAGAAATTGCAAAGAGATGAAGTAGTTGCAGAGTGGAAGAAGGTTAAAGGAAATATGTCTCTACATGTTCATTGTCATATGAGTGGTGGTCACTTTCTTTTGGAACTCTTTGCTAGGCTAAGGTTCCACATCTTCCGCAAAGAACTTCCTGTGGTAAAATTCCTTCCTCTTCTCTTGTCTTCTTACTATTCGAGTAGATAGTCTTCATCAAAGCAACCAACTTCAAATGATCTAGCAAATAGTGCTGCCCTGACATTGTGTGCAACAGCAATGATGCCACATCCGGTGGTTAACTAGGCTTTCATTATATCCATGCTCACGATGCACTTGAATCCAGGTTTTGAAAAAGTAGTTCAAATTGTGCAAACAGGTATTGAAAGCATTTGTACATGGAGATGGAAATTTGTTTCAGAATCACCCGGAGTTAGAAGAAGCTTTAGTTTGGGTGTATTTTCATTCAAATCTTCAAGAATTCAACAAGATAACATGTTGGGGGTCCGTTAAAGGATGCTTCAGCACCGTCAGATACATCAAATCAGATTAAAACCTTAGATGATGATGACGACGACGAATTATAACAGAAATTAATTACTTAAGTTGTGTTAAATTGTTAACTTAGTCTTCCGTTCTGTCTATGTAATGAGCTCAATCGACCAAGTATTTTGCTATTTTCTGGTTTGGGCGACCAATTTCTTAGTAGATGCAGAGAGTACATTCGTTGATCTACTCAAAGCAATGTTAATGTATCTCCATTGTTGCACTATTTACTAGCGCAGGGAACCCATCAGAAGCAAAACTGAACGGGAACTCATCACGACGAACAGATGGGTCGGCACCAGTGCTTCAGTGACTTGTCAGTGGTTTGCGCTTGCGTACTTCCAGTAGCCTTTATGTCCCATTCATGTCGGAATGTTCCCATTTAGTGTTGGGACCGACATTTACCCTGAAACCAACTATAATACCGTATTACTCTTCCATCAGGGCCGACCCTAGAAAGGTCAACTTTGGGCATCAACTATAAAAGGACATCAAAACTGATTTTCATATTAGGGACTTTCCTAAAAACATATTTTCTCAAATAAATAACTTGCTGTCGAAGATCAATGTATATTGACTTGGTTCGATAATTAGAAATAGAGTTTTACGGGCAACATTTTTGAAATTTTCTTTGGACATCATCAACCTCAGGGTCAGCCCTGTTTGAGGAACCTTTAAAATAGGTTTCTATTAGGGGCTGCTGGCCTTCTATACCTCTATCATTATCATATGGTGTAGAGTCCAACTATGAATACGAACTTTACCACTCTACAAGATTATGCAGCCAATACAACATCCCAAATGTAGGATTAGATGATAATTAGAAATATATATTAGGGGGCTAAATCTGTGGGGACGGAAGATGTCTTCGTCACGTGTTCGCATCTTGAGATATAAATATATAGGAGAGACAGATACAAGGTAAACACTCAAACGAATCTCAACCAACTTAGGGATCTCCGCATACTAATTGAGGGAAGGACATGTGGAAAGCACCAGCTAAAGATCGACGGTTAAGTTCGAATGGGCAGTTAGACATTAAATGCGCGAGCAGAGCAGTCACCTCAACAATCAGTTAGATGTCGGGACAGATGGCAAATCACTATTGAGCGAAGCGTAGAGCCACAACGAAAGTTATGGTGAGAACCACTTGGGGAACAATTTAGCGAGGCAAGACGGGCAAAGTTGGATTCTTCTTCTAGAAAACTTTCGAGAAGAAGCTAACTGCGAAGTATTATGAGCTGTCATCCATTATTGTAATTTGTCTATAAATATCAGCGAGAATAATGTAAAAAGGGTGGAACTTCTTGTGTGAGGCGTAGGAGAGCAATATTGTACTAAGGTTGAGAGCATGTAGTCTTCTTCCATCATATTGAAATCATTCCCGTTGATGTAGGTTTTAACAACGAACCACGTAAAACCCTTGTGTTTTTTATTTTCATTTGTGATTGTGTGTATTCAGACCACTAGTCTTGACTGTGACTATTGAGAGAGTTGTGTAAGGTAGGCATTTGGGTGTGTTGTAGGATTTTCTGCAACTACATTTTGGCACTAGAAACAGGGACCAAAAAAAAAGCATTAAAAGTTTACTTCATCTTATTTGGTTCTCAAGAAAAATTTAGATCTAGGAACTTTGAAGCATTGTTTGAAAAGAAAAGAGTTTGATCTCGATTGTTTTACAAAAGAAATCTTACATCCGAGTTCCTAAAGCAAGTCTCTAGGAAAGCATTGATTTAAAGAAAAAGTTCAGAAAACTAGGGTTCTAAAAGTATGAAGTTGTAGATCTGATTTAGGGTTCGTAATTTTGAAATGATTAAGGTTCACTTTAGATTTATCTTTAAAAATTTTGGAGTTTCATAATAAAATTTAGGGTTACTCTCAAAATAATGTTTGCTTAATATCGAGAATCTTCAAAACCTTTATGAAGAAGTGGAAAATTTCCATAATAGTTGCTTGAAGTTACAAGTTTTCAAAATCGCATGATTTTTTACAGTTAAGAATGTTCATAGGAAGAATTTTGAGGGAATAATTTTCTGATAAGTCAGCATCAAAAGTTTGTTTTCATCCAAAAATTACTTTAAACGGTTAAATCGTTAATAGACAGGTCCTATCATTCGGTTATTATCTTGGATCTGTTGTAGAAATCATTAAGATGGAAATAAGAAATTTAATATTATCAGTCAGATGTCAGATCTATGGTTAGAAAGTTGATTATCTTCAATATAATCGTTCGATCTACATTTAATATCATGAATCATAGGGTTAACTTTTGAGAACTCATTGAGGAGAACAACAAATAACTTTTCTCGCGGTGCAGGTTTCGAAAGGGAAAAAATAGCGTCCAAAGCAAACAGAGGCACAAATAATGAACCACGAAGGAGTACTAGGATCCACTCGGGTCAACTAGAGAACAACAGAGGTAGACCACCAATTGGCGAAGTGGGAGAAAGAACAAATTGCATTAGAGAAGACAGGAGATCAGATAAGAACATTACAAAGCGAAGGCGTAAGAATACATGACCTTAGGCCTAATCATAGCGATACATCTGATGGTGAGGAGATCATGTCGGCAGAAGAGTTGAAAGTGGAGCTCGCTAAAATGAGAGAGGAAAAGAAGAACCTATTCCAGGAACAAGAGTTGCTTAAGCAGTGAAACATGGAGATCGAAGAGGAGAATTTAAAGCTACAGGAGAAAGCACTAGAAAGATCAGATTCGCCTATGTCAGGCACGAGTAGGCAAAAGTAACCACCCCCACGCAAGCGAAGAGAGGTTCAAGGAGAAAATTTAGAAGAGCGTGAAGCAAGGAAGAACCGAGAGGAAACATATCGCCAACTAAAAAAACCCAAAGAAAAAAACGTGAATGAAGAAATGGATCAAGTGAACCATGAGGCTTTGAAGGAACTAAAGGGTATGCGAGAAATGTTTCATAACTACCAGAACAACGGGAAAGGGAAACAGCTAACAGACGCGATAGTCAAGGCTAAACGATCTCCTTTTAGCGTTGAAATCTTGTATACAGCTTTACCTGCGAAGTATACGATGCCTTCCTTCGGGAACATCTTTGACGGAACTGGAAGTGCAATACATCATGTCAAGGCTTACAAACGATCGTTGTTACAGTGGGAACAAAAAGACTAGGTCATGTGCAAGTATTTTCCTTCCAGTTTGAAAGGCGAAGCATTGGCGTGGTTTGATGCTCTCCCCGAGTATTCTATCGTGTCTTTCCACGAACTTGTGAAGGTGTTCCTCGCAGTATACATGCATAACAATTTGTTGAAGTCAAGAGTATATAAATTGTTCACATTAAAGAGAAGAACTGGCGAAAGTCTGCGAAGTCTTGTCACAAGATGGAGGCCCTTATGTAGCGAAATCATGGGTCACAAAACTGAAACGAATTTGGTCCGGAGCTTCGTCAATGCCTTGTTCCCAACTGATTTGTTATACATGGACATATTCAAGATGAAGAATAAGTTAACCATGCATGAGCTCTGAGAATTCTATGAGAGTACATTGCTTTGAAAGAAATACAAAAAGAAACAGCTTTGAATCCCACAGTGACGAAGGAGGTCATTTTCCGAAATCCTGCAAATGTCCAACGAACAGCAAATGTAATTGGCGAAGTACCACAAGTAGATTATCGGGACATCTACCGAGATGAGCAGCAGCGAACACCTCAACGAGACATGCAACCAAGCTGGAACAAGGCAAGTGATGATGAAGGAAGATTCCAGAGACAGCAGGAACATCCCTCGCGGCGAGGAAGATTTAATGATCATAGATTTAGAGAAAGAAGACCTAATGCTCCAAGGTATGAGGACGTAAAGCTACCAAAATTGAGTGCCCCTTTAGCAGTTATCATGTGATATATTGAAGAAAACAAGTATGCAAACATCTCATATCCATACAATCGAGGAGTGGAGCATCCTTCGCCAGGTATGCCAATGAATTCTGGGATTATCATCAATTCCATGGCTATACTACTAACAAGTGCAGGGATGTGCGAAGAATAGTACTATGATTGAAAAAGTAGGGAAAGCTTTGCGAGTTCATCAGTGAACTACCAGCGCCACAACTTTCGTAAAAAAAACCTGAAGCGCCGCAAGTGCTTAGAATATATATTGAGCGAGGATCAAACTACCCACACTGCAACTCCATCGTACATTCGACGAAAACAGAGACAAATTTCCGCAACAACATCATGAATAGAGTGTACAAACATGACCATAAGGGAAAGGAAATTTTTAGCGTCGAAAAAATTACCAACATTGGAGAAGTGGATGACTCATCGAATTGCGTTTTCAGCGTGTGAGGCACCAGAAAATGGAAAGTTACACACCGATCCTCTCGTGGTTGCACTAAATATAAGCAAGTGGGAAGTGGACAAGGTTTTGGTGGATACGGGGAGTTCAATGGATATCCTATTTTACAGCATCTTCAAGCGAATGGATTTCCCGGATTCGGTCTTTATTCCTTCAAACTACAACATTTATGGCTTCAATGGAGCACCGTCGAGGCCTAAAGGAGAATTTACCTTGATCATATATTTGGGGAAAATGGAAACAATCACTACCCTTTGCGTAGTTGATGTTGAGTCACCGTATAGTGTCATCGTTGGGCGATCATGGGTCCATGATATAGAGGGAGTAACATCAACCTATCATCAATGCTTGCGTTTTCCAAAGCCAGATGGAGTGGAAGAAGTTAAGGGAGATCCTACCAAAGCAAAAGAGTACAATAAAGCGGATATTCGCCAATACGAGACGTTATGGATAAAATCAAGCAAATGAGGAAGAAGGCCAAAAAAGACAAAAAAGAGCAGGAAATATGGATATATGAGGTGAATGCGGCAAACGGAAATGGGCTTCCAAGCGAAGTATCAGGCAAGGAAGGTTCTCCGATACAACAACTATAGGGCCCTACACCCCTCAGAGAGCTAGCAATGAACTTCACAGCTGCAGAGCCTACCCAAGACATAAATTTGAGAGCTGAGGATGAGCCAAAGATGGTGAAATCAAGACAAAGCTAAGCAAACAAGAAAGGGGAAAATTAGAGTAATTGTTACGAGAATATGTTGATGTATTCGCATGGAAGATGGAGGATATGCTAGAGATAGACCCCTCGGTGGCCTGTCATCGATTGGATATTGATCCAAAGATGAAGCCTTTCAAGCAAAGAATCCGGAACGTTGTGATAATTTACCACGAAGCAATAGAGGCAAGGCTAAAGAAGATGAGTGAGTCAGGCATAATCAGGCCATCGAAGTATCCACAATGGATTGCGAATTGATGCGTGTAGTAAGTGCAAAAAATTACTCTAGATATTTTTCACTAATTAAATGGTAATATAGCGCTACTAAGGATCGTTCCCACAAAGAGCTGTGTAATTGAGATGTTATTTAGATTAGCAACTAAGAATAAATACTAAAAAGGGGGTTTTGTAGATTAATTAATTAAATAAAAAGATAATAAAAGAAAGAGATGATTAGGGAGTCTTTTGATGTTACCAAACGTTGACTGAATTAATATACTTATCTATCTTTCGTTAGAATCATTCGTCACCAACCGTAGAATAGCAGATACGCTTAGCTATCCCAAAACTCTTTATTTCACCGGATAACAGGTACGCTTAATCACCGGATTCTATCCAACTGAGCCGCCTTGAGGTAGGCTTACAAGGTGTAACTCGATCGAACGCTTTAAGATTTGTGAATTTAGGTTTGATCTTAGTAGTTAGACTCAGTACGCTCGGTCCACTTGCTAGTGTTGTCTTCACACATGATTTCTTCAAAGAATCCCTCTGCAAGGTCTCACGTTTCTACTTGTATAGGAGGTGATCAACAATTACGGATCGCTCAACTCTCTACTAGCAATAGAATGATCAATAGATTAACCTAGCGTGCACTCCAAACAATCTAAGAAATCAATCATAAACCCTAGATATAGTGAAAACAAACGATGATGATAATAACTTCAAACAAACTTGTATAATTAATAAATCTTCATGCTTAGAACATTGAATTCATCCTTAATCAACAGAAGAATTAGCTACTCATATTACAAAGAAGAATGGTTTTCCCTTAAAGGGGTAAGCCCTAGGCTTAAGATGTAGAATTGTAGTATGAGAGGTAAGAGATTGTAGAGATTCCTTAATAGATGATATGATTTTTTGTTTGATCCTTAGATGTCTTCTTTTATAGCCTTCAATGCTTGGCCCTCAAGTCTCCTCTCCTTCTAGGTTTTAGAATCCCATTAGAACTAAGTTTCCTTGTTTTCTAGGGTCTAGAAGCCTTCCGGGACCGTGTTTTACTCGTTTTAGAAGTCCATATTCGCACCAAGTAGTCCGCCTACGGATGAGAATTGTCCCACGAACTAATCGTAACTAAATATGAGTTTTTTAGGGTGAAAGTCCGGGTCACTTACGGCTGGGTCGTGCTAGGCATTCCTGGCCGTAATTGAGCCTGGATCATACTTCTTTCCTCCACCGTTTCGGCCATAACTTCCTCATACGACGTCTGATTAACCTCATTATTTTGGCATTGGCTTCGTCTCTTCGTACTGTACGAGATAGTGTCTTCAAAACCTTCATATATTTTCATAACAATTTACGGCTATCTTAGGTGTAATTTCCTAACCGTAAATATAGCTCTGACACTTCTTTTGCGAACTTTCTTCTTCTACGGTTAGGTTGAGATGATTTCCCATCCGTAAATCTGACATAATTCTTGTGTAACTCCCAGTTCTACGGCTAGATTTATATAAAGTCCTAGCCATAAGTAGATCTGAAACTTGGTCCTTTTCTACAACTTGTTCTACGGCTAGTCGTGAGATGTTCCTAGCCGTAACCTCTTATGAATTTTCACTCCAAAAGTGTATATTCACCTCTAGGTACTTCTTCTCATGCTGCAATGAACTCCTTTCCTCTTCTTAGCTCTATTCAACACCATTTTCATTGATTTCAGATGATTCACCTAAAGAAACAAAAAGAATAGAAAACAAAGTAATGACAAGATAATATGCAAGAATTATAACAAATATAGTATGGATTTAACAATATAAACATGTGAATTATTCACTTATCAAATTCCCCCACACTTAGCTTTTGCTAGTCCTCGAGCAAACTACTATCTAAACTAAACTAAAATATAACAACTCCCTTACGTCGAGGATACGGTTGCACTTAGCATATGCAACAAGCATTTAAACCCCTAGGTGTCCCTGGTGGACGAGTTATAGTCTCGTAATGGTTTAAAAGTGGTATACCCACAAAACGTACTCCAACTTCAAAGTCACAAGCATCCAAAGAGATATGGGGATATAAAGTTTCTGCACACTAATAATAAGAAGCTGTACACGCCAAAGAACATTAATCTCATGCTTAACTCTTGAGTTAGGAGAAAACCACCATATGAAAGAATCCAGGTTCGAGAGCGATCGAATGTTTCGACTTCTGCCTCACCAACAAGATTTTATGAATTTGCACTCAAAAGACGCACTTTCTGGTTCTCATGTGTGCAGGCAAGAATGAAGATAGAAATCGTGCACACGTTGAATGGTGGGAAGGAAAAAGAACCTTCCGAATCATAATGAAAATGTTATCCCATAAAAATGTGGGACGAAAAAGAACCTTTTTTTTCTTTTCTCTAGTGACCTCTAAGAAAGGAAATCAACCACTATGTAAGGATGGGAATGCTTACTTACCTTCTCACCCGATCGGCAATCAACACCACTCTCACAACATCCAATAGAAACGTCTTCGATCTTCGGTCTTCAACTGTTGATGATGAACTTGAATTTTCGTAGAACTTTGACAATTGTAACTCTTTTCCTCAATTCCTTTTTGTTTGAAACTTTTTTATAGATTTTTTCTTCCCTACGGCCTTATTGAATGAATACAAAAACAAATATACACTAAAGCACTGATAAACATTATTCTTTTTTTTTTCTCTCATTTTTTTTTCGTTTTTTTTTACTTCAAATAAAATACAAACTAACAAATTTAACTAATGTGTCCGTGAGAGAAGGACTTTACCACTTGATTATTCACAACTTGTATTATCTCGATATCATGAACTTCATTAACTCTCATCTTTTGATTTCTTTCACTCTTATACATAAGTCTTCAACATGTATATATAACTATGCTCTTTGTATTGTTGTTTTATGAGAATCTGAAATTTGCTCTTTCTTGTACCGTTGCTTGTAAACCTTGACTATATTCAAAGTTCTTCATGATTTTGATGTCGCTCCGCTTGTTGATGATAAGGGTGTTTCTATGAACCTGTTATTATCGAGAGAATGGTGCTAACTGCACACAAGACTACAAGATAGAGTTAGCAATTCTGATGGCACCCTCATAGTTGATATAAATAGCACTCAAGAGATCAAAAAGTAGTGATGAAATTGGTGCGAAGTTGGGTAGCTCATCATTCTACCCGGAGTTTTCACAGTTGAAACACTCTAAACGGACAAATTGAAGGTTTGGTGCCTCACTCATAAGTATTGAATGATCAACTTCTCTAATATTGTATTCTCTACCGGCGGTTTAGGTCCCTTTTACCGGTATTACCTCTCAACAACTAAGAAATCTGAATGTAGTTCTCTAATACTTCTAAATTCAGTTATTTCAGTTACAACTCTATATGTAAACTTAGCTAGAAGTATACTAAGTGACTCTAAAATATCTAAAAGTTGGAGGGTTTTCATGTAATTATGAAAAACTAAAGATAAAAACTCTATATGCAAATACTCCCCCATACTTAAACTTCACATTGTCCTCAATGTGCTAAACCGAAATTTCTGAATTCTAACATAACCACACATTAACGCTGAAAATTGTACATATTGGTAAGGAATTTGGCGAAACTTCCTTGACGAAAGTTGTTTGTCTCCTACGTGTTTTCTATAACGTGTCCAAAGGGCACGGTGTTTCGATAAACGGTCTGGATTTTATGGCCTATGGACTGACTAACATGCAATCTGAAAATTTTCTGGAAAAAAAATCCGGAACTTAGTTTACCAGGCCAATCGTTCCTACCTAACAGACTCCAAATTTATAATTTCTTTTTGCATCAGAAAGGTGAGTCTTTCCTTTTCAAAAGTTGGGGTCAACCACTCAAATCAGACTCTGAACGAAGTCTCTAGAGAAGTTTCATTGAATGGTTTCACTAGCATAATTTTTCTGACGAAAAATTTCCCATCAAAATTTTCTTCATTATAGATTTAGGACTCTATGAAATTAAAAATGGGAATAAAAACATGATATGTAAACTATAAAATTAAAAAGGAAAGAGATAGAAATCCAAAACCAATGGCTTGCCTCTCATTCAGCGCTTAGTTTAACGTCCTCAGCCTGACCTTCTGGTTAGCGCCCGTAAACCAACAATCTGAAAATCTGGGGATCCACCCAGATAATAATCTGCAGTTCTAATAACAGCTTCATACAATGATTAGCATAAGATATAAATAATGAAATTGTTATTTTATATAAGTTTCCCACAAACTTAGTTTTTTCTACACTTGGAAGTGTATCAAGAACATAAAACAAGGGAACTTTTTTGGGTTCCTATCAGGGAACCTGCATCGTGTTAGAATCAAACACATCTAGTGGTAGATAGTTAGAAGCAAAATAATTCTTAAGGATTTTTATAGCACAAATACCCAACTCTAAGTGATCTAGCTCCTTAAAAGTCGGAACAACCTTTTGGGAACTGTTTCGACTGGGGGAGGATTAAAAGATATAGAGGTATGCAAAGGATTAAACAAACATTTCACAATCTCTTATATTATGGGATCCTCATTATTTTTAAAGAAATCCGATGAATTATTTACCTCATGTATATCGTGGTCCTCTATCAAACTCTTTAAAAACCATTCTTCGTCAGTTTCTACTTCAACCAAAATCTCAGCATCATTATAATCCTTGACAAACTCAATTGGTTCTTCCACAAAATCAATCAATTTGGTCTCTTTATCAATCAACATATTTTCAACAATCTCATCATCAGAGTCGGCTTCTCCTAGGAAGTCTAGTTCATCGGTGCAAATCCTAAGATCTTGGTTTGAGTACGTTACACCATTGATAATAATAGATATGTCATATCCAGTCTCCTCCTTTTGAATAGGAGAATGATCATTATTATGATCTGGAGTTGGAATAATTTCATCATTGTTACAAGCACTTTCCAAAGATTGTCCATCTTCGTAATCGTCATCAAAATTTTTGCCAACCTCATAATCTTCGTTATCCCAACGGCGTTGGAATTCCATTTGTATGACCCTATTAATCTTCTGAAGAGTTTGCTCTGAAGCTCCATCTTCTTCCAGTTGATCGTATTGCTTAGAGAGTTTTTTGATGTTAACACGTTTTCTACCATTACTCACAATAGAATCTCTAGACCACATCTCTTCCCTTTGAATGGGTGAACGCTCAAAAATATGAGCAATAAGAGTGGGTCTGGAAACGCGATCATAAGTTTTTAGTTCCAAACTTTCTGACATCTGTGTATTACTAGAAAACAACTGATTAGAATTATAACTATCCTTCTATTCTTGTGATTGTTCACTTATATACCCGTTGTAAGGTTGTTGGCATGTATGAGAATAATCATAAGGTTCCGTAGGATATTGACCATAGTCAAAAGATTGGTTTTGGTTATACCCATGGTATGCTTGGTAGTTGTCATAAGAATGAGATTGAAAATCGTATTGATTACCACTATTATATGATTGATCTTGTGCATCGTACATGTTATTTCCGTAAGGAAACTTGACGACTCACAAGAAAATCGCAAATCTACTAAAACCTAATAAATAAATAAAAACAAAAGTTATACTTACAACCTGTTTTCATAATTTACCTCCCCCTTTAGACGAGTGGCTAACACCTTTAATTGATTGTTAACACCACGAAAACTTAAATACCTGAAAAACACTAAGAAAAACGTGAAAATATTCTAAACTACTAAAACATGCTAAAATAAATAACAAATCAATTAACCACGGCTCCCCGGCAGCGGCGCCAAAATGTGAGGCGTGTCGTAAGTGTAACAAATTACTCAAGATATTTCCCACTAATTAAATGGTAATATAGCGGTAGTAAGGATCATTCTCACAGAGAGCTGTGTAATTGAGATGTTATTTAGATTATCAACTAAGAATAAATACTAGAAAGGGGGTTTTGTAGATTAATTAATTAAATAAAAGGACAATAAAAGAAAGAGATGATTAAGGAGTCTTTCGTTGTTACCAAACGTTGACAGAATTAGTATACTTATCTATCTTTCATAAGAATCATTCATCACCAACCGTAGAATAGAAGGTACACTTAGATATCCCCAAAACTCCTTATTTCACCGGATAACAGGTACGCTTAGTCATCGGATTCTATCCAACTAAGCCGCCTTGAGGTACGGTTACAAGGTGTAACTCGATCGAACACTTTAAGATTTGTGAATTTAGGTTTGATCCTAGTAGTTAGACTCAGTATGCTCGGTCCACTTGCTAGTGTTATCTTCACACACAATTGCTTCACAGAATCCCTCAGCAAGGTCTCACGTTCTCTACTTGTGTAGGAGGTGATCAACAATTACGGATAGCTCAACTCTCTACTAGCAATAAAATGATCAATAGATTAATCTAGCATGCACTCCAAACAATCTAAGAAATCAATCATAAACCCTAGATATAGTGAAAACAAATGATAATGATAATAACTTCAAAAGATATAGAGGTATGCAAAGGATTAGACAAACCTTTCACAATCTCTTGTATTACGGGATCCTCATTATTTTTAAAGAAATCCAATGAATTATTTACCTCATGTATATCGTGATCCTCTATCAAACTCTTTAAAAACCATTCTTCGTCAGTTTCTACTTCAACCAAAATCTCAGCATCATTATAATCCTTGACAAACTCAATTGGGTCTTCTACGAAATCAATCAATTTGGTCTGTTTCTCAATCACCATCTTTTTAACAATCTCATCATCAGAGTCGGCCTCTCCTAGGAAGTCTAGTTCATCGGTGCAAATCCTAAAATCTTGGTTTGTGTACGTTACACTATTGATAATAATAGATATGCCAGATTCATCGCTAGATCCTCGGATAAGTGTAAACCATTCTTTGATACTTTAAAGAAAGGAGATAAATTCGCATGGACAAAGGAATACGAGCAATCGCTTCAAAATATAAAAGAGTACTTTGCGAATTTATAGGTGCTTCAAAGACCCGAACCTGGTGAAGTTCTTTTAGTGTACCTCGCGATAACTTCGGACGCTATCAGCACAGTTTTGGTTTGAACAAATGAAGGAGTTGAAAAACCCGTATACTACATCAGCAAAACTCTTGGTCCAACAAAAAGAAACTACACGAAGATAGATCAGTTGATATTGGCACTAGTCTATGCAACTTAGAAGTTGCGAACCTATTTCCAGGCTCATCCCATCAAAGTAATGACAAAGACACCCATCGAATCGGTGCTAAAAAGCTCTCAGCGAGTAGAAAAAGTCTCGAAATAGAACGCCCAGATAGAACAATTCGGAGTACAATATGGAATACTGAAAGCTGCAAAGTCTCAAGTCGTCGTTGATTTTCTAGCCGACTTTCCATTAGAGGAAGATGAAGATATAGAAGAAATATTGAACCCCGAAGAAGATCTCACATATCCTAACTTGCTTAAAGAAAACCATCCGAGTAGATGGGAGATATATGTTGATGGGTCTTCAAACAGCGAAGGAAAAGGAATTGGCATTGCCTTTTACTCACCAGGCGGGACGAGAGTTGTTCATCTGTTTCAATTACAGTTTCCAACAACCAATAACGAGACTGAATATGAAGCAGTGATACAGGCGCTAAGATTGGCGATTGAAATGAAGTTAGACGATATAAGGCTTACAACTGATTCACAATTGGTGGTTCGCAAGATAGAAGGGAGATACCAAGCATTTGACAAATCATTGCAGGAATACCTAAAAACTGCGAATCGTTATGCATCACAAATTCCGAATGTCAAATGGCGACATATTTGTCGAAAAATAATAGATTTGTTGAATCGTTACCTTTTATATCTTCAATGATGAGTGATCCAGAGGCTACATCATTAAGGATAGAATGGATACGCCAACCTTCAGTCGACGAAGTAACTCGAGATATAGAGGCGCGATTAACATGTGTGAAGAGGAGCAACCAAATGATTGGAAAATTCTAATTCACGAATATTTGAGCGAAGGAAAACTACCCAGAGACAGGTTGCAGGGTAACAAGATCAAAAGAAAGTCCACAAATTACTAGTTGCGCGAAGGGATTTTGTATCGTTAATCTTTCGATGGGCCATTGCTGCGATGTTTGTCTAAAGAAGAAGGAATAAAGATTTTAAAGGTCGTACATCATGGAGATGCAGGAAATCACAGTGAGACAAGGTCATTAGCACAAAAATCCAAAGCTTAAGGTTATTATTGGCCATACATACATGAAGATGCGAAGGATATGTCTCAAAGGTGCGAAGAATTTCAAAGGTACGGTAAAAAGATTCATGCTCTAGCAACGAGTTTGCAGTCAGTACTTAGTCATTGGCCTTTCGCGAAGTGGGGAATCGACATTGTTGGACCACTGGTGCCCGGAACAAAGCAACGAAAATACCTTATCGTGGCAACAGATTACTTCACCAAATAGGTAGAGGCAAAACCGCCGAAGAATATTACGGAGAAAGACGTATTTTCTTTTCTTTTTGAACATATTATTTACAGGTTCAGGATACCAGCAGAGATTGTCTCGGACAATGGAAAACAATTTAAAGGTGAAAATGTCGATATGTTGTTCAATGCGTTCAAAATTCAGAAGCCAAGTCAACTCCAATTTATCCAGAAAACAATGGGAAAGCTGAAGTAATAAACAAAACTATCGTGGATAATTTGAAGAAGAAGTTAAACGGGAAGCACAAAGATTGGTGCGAAGAGCTGCACAATGTATTATGGGCTTACAGAACTACTCAACGAAGCGCAACAAGAATGTATCCATTTCATTTAACATATGGAGTGCTTCCTATAGAGGTTATGATACCAACAACAAAGAGGGAGGCTTGGATCAAGAATCTGACTTCGGATCTTATATTGTCTAAGATAGATAACCTAGAAGAGAATCAAGAAAGAGCCTTGCAGAACATGGAGAATTATCATCGAAGGTTAGGAAGGGGATACAACAAAAAAGTCAAGATGCGAGAGTATGAACCAGGAGACATGGTCTTCCACTATAACAAAAAGGACCCGGGGGAAAGTTGGAGCTAATTTGGAAGGATCGTACATTGTCAAGCGAATTATGGGAAAAGAAGCATATGAACTAGTGGAACATGAAGGGATGAAATTGGACCATCCGTGGAACCACATATATATCAAAGAGTATTACCCCTAAAGAAAAGATGGCCAGCCAGGGCCCTCAAAGAAGGTATGATTCTAACTTAAACCTGGATAACAGGCTAGAACCCCATGAATATAATCAAAGAGCCACCTAAGAGGTGAGGGAAATCAATAAATAAGACCTATAATCCGTCCAAGGAGACAAGAGGCAAATTATAAGACCTATGACACATTACGTGGATAGGTTCTAGGATCTTTTATCCCAAGAGGCAAGAGGAAAATTATAAAACCTACACGGGGCGTTTAAGACATCATTAGGAGGTCGATAAGACCTTATGCGCCTAGAGGCAAGAGGCATTTAAGACCTATCATTCGTTGGATATCGTCGGGTTGTGGTTCGCCTTTTCTCGCCGAAATCATGATCTGGCAAAAGACATCCGGCAGGAGGTATAGACTATGCAAGAGGCACCGTGGTATAATGGTTGAGGCATGGGTGCTTGGCTCGTTTGAAATATGACCATTCATTTCCATATGGTCCAAGTCCTTAGTAGTTTATGCCTGGTCCCCAAGAAACCCCTCCTAGGGTGTGACCTCGTAACCTGAGCCAATTAGAAGGGGGATAAGAGGAAACGAAAATAAACTGGTTGTTGTATAGCAGGATGAGAAGAGTTAGGTCCAATCCACCAAAAGTAAGCTTCCCTGAACGGGCAACCAGGGGGAACATAAAGGGATGGCACCCTCCTCTAGGGAGCTGAAGTGGCCTGATAAGGCGAGGTTTGAGATACTATTGCTCACATAAGTATTTAGGCTCGCTTACTTCGCCGATGAAGTAAATGGCCATCAAAAATGCACCGCTTCGTATAAATAAATAAAGCAAAAGCAAAGAGAAATAAACAAGGAAAAATTATACGAGACATCTCAAAGTAAATAAAAGCAAAAGTGTATACGAAAGATTAAATTTGATTAACTAATGTTCGCCATTTTTTAACAGGTAATAAAGATAACATATCATAGGCCCAAGGGTGCAACCATTTTCAATGAGGATTCGCAACAAAAAGGAGTAAAAGATAAAGGGAACAGAGCAAGTGACTCTAGGTTCCATCATTGCCAGAAGCAATGTTAGAATTTTCTTAGTTCGTATGCAACAGTCCCATCAGGATTCGTGGCGGCTTCAGCCTTGCTAGGATTAACTTCTTCGGATTGGTCCTTTTCTTCGGGGATAACAATTTTGTCATTTTCTGCTTCCTCGTTGGCTTCATCATCAAAATAATCTTCGGAAGGTTTAATAGTAACTCGAGGAAGCTTGCATAAATATCACAGATGGTCAGTGAATTTTTGAAAGTTGATGTTCGAAATTTTTTGATAATCCTTTTTCAACCCATTAAAGTTAGCCTCGTTTTCTTCCTCGAAATCATCAAATTCCTTTTCGAGATACTGATTCCTTTTAACTTCAGCATCCCTCTCAGCTTGAACCTTCATCAGTTCCTTCCGAAGTTTCTTTAGTTCGGCATTCATCTTCTCTTCCGAGTCTACAAGGAAAACAAGGAAAAGTTAGTACAACGATTCATATAGAAGCAAAGCGAACAAAGAATGACCTTTTGCGAAAGACTTTCTTTTTGTAAGATAAATGATCTCAGGGTTTCCTCAAGATCCTCTTATTTCCTTCTCAACTCAGCCACTTTGCATTGGGAATCAGAAAGTTGATCTAGCGATTTTTCGGTTGCATAGCCAAATTTCCCTTTGTAAAGAGCTATAACTCTATCTTTTTTTTTCAAGCGATCTTCAAGATCCATATTATCTTTCAGAATCAAGTTATTGGTTTTAAAAGCTTCTTTCTTAGCCGCTTGAACTATGCGAAGATCTGATTGGGTCTTCTCTAAATCAATATGTGTCTTTTTGTGATCTTCGTGAAGTTTATTGAGCTCCAATCGTACTGGTTGGCATAGCTAAGGTTATTTCGCTTCCTGGTTAGCATGGCTAAGCATCATCAATTTCCAACCAACACCTCCTCCTTATATATGTTTTATTTGTATTTATACAAGTAGATATAAGGAGGATATTTGATGTTCATCTGCTGCACTTTCTAGTGATGCATTCTCAATCATGCATCACGGCATAATAGTGCTTTAGCACTATGATGCATTCTCGGATACACAACATTGGTTCAGTGATGCATTCTCAATCATCCATCATGATATAATAATGCATTAACACTATGATGCTCTCGCGGATGCGCAACATTGGTTCAGTGATGCATTCTCAATCATGCATCACGGCATAATAGTGCATTAACACTATGATACATTCTCGGGTATGCAACCTTGGTTCAGTGATGCATTCTCAATCATGCATCACGGCATAATAGTGAATTAGCACTATGATGCATTCTCGGATACGCAGCGTTCGTTCAGTGATGGATTCTCAATCATGCATCACGACATAATAGTGCATTAGCACTATGATGCATTCTCGGATACGCAACATTGGTTCGGTGATGCATTCTCAATCATGCATCAGGGCATAATAGTGCATTAGCACTATGATGCTCTTGCGGATACGCAACATTGGTTCAGTGATGCATTCTCAATCATGCATCACGGCATAATAGTGCATTAGCACTATCATGCTCTCGGATATGCAGCGTTGGTTCAGTGATGCATTCTCAATCATGCATCACGGCATAATAGTGCATTAGCACTATAATGCATTCTCGGGTATGCAGCGTTGGTTCAGTGATGCATTCTCAATCATGCATCACGGCATAATAGTGCATTAGCACTATGATGCTCTCGCGGACACGCAACATTGCTTCAGTGATGTATTATCAATCATGCATCACGGCATAATAGTGCATTAGCACTATGATGCATTCTCGGATACATAACATTGGTTCAGTGATGCATTCTCAATCATGCATCACGGCATAATAGTGCATTAGCACTATGATGATTTCTCAGATATGCAGCGTTGGTTCAGTGATGCATTCTCAATCATGCATCACGGCATAATAGTGCATTAGGACTATGATTTTTCGCGGATACGCAACATTGGTTCAGTGATGCATTCTCAATCATGCATCACGGCATAATAGTGCATTAGCACTATGATGCATTCTCAATCATGCATCACGACCAATGTTGTACCATATCGGATTTCGGTTCGTACCTGTCGAGAGCGATACACTGGTACGCCGGTATACCGTGGAAATTTTGGTTAATACCGGCGAAATATCGGTCCATATATTTTATACCTATAATTTTATAAAAAAATACTAGCTCATATTTTATGACTATAAATATATTTCAACACGTTATAACAAATGTTTTTCACAAAGTTTAGAAAGAAAAACTAGTACTCATCCAAAATATGTAGATCCATAGATTTCATACATAGTTCAAAGTTCAAACTGGAAACACAAGATAAATAACAAAAACAACTTCAAAATTCACTGTCTAAAGTACTAACTAGGTGTGAAAGTTTTTTTATCCAAGTCTTTGTGTCGGTGATTTTTTGTTAGGGTGGTAGAATAATAAACAACACTAGAAAACATGGAGATGTAAGAAAGATTTCAGTTGCCACTTGCCACATATTTTTTGGACGCATCACAATCATACCAACACATGGCAGTGGCACTCAAAAGAACCCAAAGAGTGTGATCATCATAATAAAACTAAAACCCACGACTATCATTTTTACTCCTTACCTACACTCAGCTAAAAAAACACCCCTCTTCTGTTTTTGTTCAACAAGAAAAATCAGTAGGAATTGAATGAGCTTTTTATGATCCTCCTCCTCCTCCTTCTTCTTCTTATTCTTTAGGGACAGGAAATGGTGAAAGAGAAGAGATTTGAATGGAACCCATGGTTGATTCTCAAGCAAAACCAGTTACTAGTAAAATTTGGAGTCTCATTTCTTGTTGTTGGTCTTGTTTTCATTTTTCTTTACTCTAGTCCTTCTTCCATTGCAAAAGCAGTACCATCTCTGGATGAAAATTCACTGGATGATGCAGAAGAGATATAAATTCTTCATAAAGGTTAGTCATTTTTAGACTTCACTTTGATTTTGCATGTGTAATCAGATTGGGTGCATGTTAAAATTTGGCTTAGTGTTGCTTGAATGTTCATAGTACATTGAGTTGAGAGTGACAACAATTTTTGCTTTACAACAATGTCTATACAAAATGAACAGAGAAGAGAAAGTAGAGAATTCATCTCATAGCCCGACTCAGAATGATTTGAAATGTATTAAGCAGGGCACAACTTAAATTATTCGAAAAGCAGAATACAGAACACAAGGAATATAATTACCCCCTCAAAATGTTACATATAATTGTTGATTCTGAATTTTCTCTTCCCCACTGGAAACTGAATGAAGAACAACGGAAAATGTTAATGTATCAGTTGAACTGATTCAGCCTTAATGCATTTATAAATGTTAAAAAGAAATTGAACCCAACAAAATTGAAAGCATGTGATACGAAGAAGAAGGAAGACCCATACATCTCTGTTGCTGTTGTTGTTGTTAACGATTGATACAAAGAAGAAGGAAGAGATGGAGGCGCTGAAGAAACCAGAGATGGAGGCGCAGAAGAAGCCAGGGAGAAATGAAGAAGATCGATTAGTTTCACCTGATTCACGTGAGTATCAGCCATTGGATTAGATTAATTTTTTCATCTGACGACCAATAAAACGTACCGGACAGAACCGGTTAATTCGGGTAAAAACGGTTTTAATCCGTACCGGCCGATTTTACCGGGAAAATACCGTTCGCGGATTAGTTATATTTCGTTTCGCTCCATGGCCGGTACCGGTAAAACCGCCGAAATTTCGGTCGTACCGGACGGTACGTACTACATTGATCACGACATAATAGTGCATTAGCACTATGATGCATTCTCGGATATGCAGCGCTGGTTCAGTGATGCATTCTCGGATATGCAGCGCTGGTTCAGTGATGCATTCTCAATCATGCATCATGGCATAATAGTGCATCAGCACTATGATGCATTCTCGGATACGCAATCTTGGTTCAGTGATGCATTCTCAATCATGCATCACGGCATAATAGTGCATTAGCACTATGATGTATTCTCGGATATGCAACATTGGTTTAGTGATGCATTCTCAATCATGCATCACGGCATAATAGTGCATTAGCACTGTGATGCATTCTCGGATACGCATCACGCGTAATAGGGCCTTAACACTATAATTCGAGGTCAAGGCATCCACACCCTGATGCAATCTTAAGTGAGCTTTATAAGCTCAGGGTGAAGCTTTATCCCAGGTCATGGCGTGTCCTGAGTAAGCGTCATACGAGAATTGCGGGTGTTATATTTTAACCACCTTAAAATAATTTCGTCCCCGAAATTTAACTCAAAAACTATTGTGGACAAGCTTCATCGATTAAGGTTTCCTATGCATATGTCTCATACCATGATGCATAGAAATCCTGCAAGGGTCCATAATTTTCATAAACGTCGATTGAGATCTTCTGAACATACGTCCCATACCGCATGCTCGAGGATCAGCAAAGGTTTTATAACTCTACCGAGAAAAACAAATTTGGATCCCTAAACATGTGTCCCATACCACATGCTCAAGAATGCAAAAGAATTTGCTTAACACGGGATCTTAAGTGGACATCCCATACCATACACTTAAGAGTCCCCAAAGTTCACAGAGGTTGAAAAGAGTCATCACAAATTGATAAGCAGTTCCTAGCGTAGTACTGTGAGGACCAAACTCTAATGCCAGTGCAGTCGGATGCAAGCCATCGTCCCTGACGATCTTCCACTCGTAAGTGGGAGCTATCCAACCTGACAACACACACCGCTCCAGTGACGGGTGTGGCGTGATCATTCCTAGTGCCAAGGGTAGTCGGATACCATCCACCGTTCCAAAAGGGTTTTCTGGCAAACTCACAGAACTAGGTCAAACTCATCCAAATCTTAGCGGAATAACTAGCAAGTTACAATTTATTTTTGTATAGGCACTTGGCCTGATTTATCCACTCTATTTTCGCATAATAGTTGGCCTACTCTTACAACCTTTTTCTATTTCCTTTGAAGGAAAACTTTTTAGTCATATTACAAAAATACTCATTGACGAGTCCAAAACTCACAGTCCCTAAAGTTTTCTCGGAACTTGCTCTGATACCATTTGTCACAGACCGGGAAATTCCGCCTCCGGCGCTATGCGATGGGCAGGCTAGAACTTCCCGATGCGCGGCTTAAAGATAGTAACCGGACCTTAAAGCTTAACTAATCGCTGTCATATGCCGGTATATTTTCCTTTCCAAGCTTGCTTTGCAAGCATGATACTCGAAACGTAGTTTCCATATCGTTCCAACTCTCCCTTATTCTACAAAGGGTACATGACCATTAAAGCCAATGGTGAATGCCTTTGGCAAGCATCACATAATTATGATCATTGTCCAGGCCTAACTCATGCCTTGGACTAGCACCTAGGCCATTTCAAGCCTAATTTTTCACTTCCTCAACTCTGCTTCGACTAAGCGCTGGGTGCGTGCACTGATCTTTCTCTTGCCAATTGTGCAGCAGCCAGGCATATTCCGTTCCTACCGTATGGCTTGATAGAAAGTATGAACATCCATCCATTGGAATGCAACTACCTCATCAAGTGCGGTAACAATCATCTCTTGCATAGCATTATCGACCCAGATGATATGAGTTACCAAAGCGTCACAAATATCTCCTAAATTAGATAATATGAGCGACAAGATGATGCACCTCAATACATTGCATTGCGGCTGCCTACGTACCCAATCCATACCTTAAAGGGATCAAGCATGATCGTAGTTCATCAAAGTGTCAATTCGAAAGGAACAAGCAACTTAAGCCTATTAAGGCAAAGTCAACATCAATTCCAAACTTCATCGCAAGGCCAGAGGCCAAGCAAAGCCTAGTTCGTATAGGCCGAAGGACTTTCGCAAGGTATGCACTAGCTTGTGCATAACTATCGCTATTTACTACGTAAATATGCGTTCTCGAGTACGCAACACGATTGAATGATGCTTTCACAAAATTCAAGCTTTCTGGGCTAAGCTACAAGCATATTGATGCTTAAGCATCAAGTATGCTCCTACGTATAGGCCACATCGTATATATATATATATATATATGTGCATTACCGCTCATGCACATTCAAGCTTTATCGGTTAAGCTACAAGCATATTGATGCTTAAGCATCAAGTATGCTCCAACGTATAGGCCACATCGCATATATATGTGCATTACCGCTCGTGCACAATCAAGCCTTATCGAATAAGCTACAAGCATATTGATGCTTAAGCATCAATATGCTCCAACGTATATGCCACATCGCATATATATGTGTATTACCGTTCATACACATTCAAGCAAATCCCTATATATGTTTTACTCATATTTTTATAAATAAATAAAAGAAAGGGAAGTGACATCCATCGACTGCACTTTAGGCAAATCCGCTAACTGGTTGGCGCCTCTAAGCAAATCCGCTAACTGGTTGGCGCCTCGAGGAAAATCCGCTAACTGGTTGGTGCCTCTAAGAAAATCCGCTAACTAGTTGGCATAGCTAAGGCTATTTCACTTCCTAGTTAGCATGGCTAGGCATCATCAATTTCCACCAACACCTCCTCCTTATATATATTTTATTTGCATTTATACAAGTAGATATAAGGAGGATATATGACGTTCATCTACTGCACTTCCTAGTGATGCATTCTCGGGCATGCATCACGGCATAATAGTGTATTAGCACTATGATGCGCTCTCCGGTACTCCACATCGGGTCAGTGATGCATTCTCAATCATGCATCATGGCATAATAGTGCATTAGCACTATAATGCATTCTCGGGTATGCAGCGTTGGTTCAGTGATGCATTCTCAATCATGCATCACGACATAATAGTCATTAGCACTATGATGCTCTCGGGGATATGCAACATTGGTTCAGTGATGCATTCTCAATCATGCATCACGGTATAATAGTGAGCACTATGATGCATTCTCGGGTATACAACCTTGGTTCAGTGATGCATTCTCAATCATGCATCACGGCATAATATTGCATTAGCACTATGATGCATTCTCGGATACGCAACTTTGGTTCAGTGATGCATTCTCAATCATGCATCACGATATAATAGTGCATTAGCACAATGATGCATTCTCGGATACATAACATTGGTTCAGTGATGCATTCTCAATCATGCATCACGACATAATAGTGCATTAGCACTATAATACTCTCGGATGTGCAGCGTTGGTTCAGTGATACATTCTCAATCATGCATCATGACATAACAGTGTATTAGCATTATGATGCTCTCACGGATGGCGCAACATTGGTTCAGGGATGCATTATTAATAATACATCACGTCCTAATAGTGTATTAGCACTATGATGCATTCTCGGGTATGCAACCTTGGTTCAGTGATGCATTTTTACTCATGCATCACGGCATAATAGTGCATTAGCACTATGATGCATTCTCAGATATGCAGCGTTGGTTCAGTGATGCATTCTCAATCATGTATCACGGCATAATAGTGCATTAGCACTATGATGCTCTCGCGGATACGCAACATTGGTTCAGTCATGCATTCTCAATCATGCATCACGGCATAATAGTGCATTAGCACTATAATGATCTCGGATATGCAGCGTTGGTTCAGTGATGCATTCTCAATCATGCATCACGGCATAATAGTGCATTATCACCATGATGCTCTCGGATATGCAACTTTGGTTCAGTGATGCATTCTCAATCATGCATCACGGCATAATAGTGTATTAGCACTATGATGCATTCTCGGATACGTAACATTGGTTCAGTGATGCATTCTCAATCATGTATCACAGCATAATAGTGCATTAGCACTATGATGCATTCTCGGATACGTATCACGCGTAATAGGGCCTTAACACTATAATTCGAGGTTAAGGCATCCACACCCTTATGCAATCCTAAGTGATCTTTATAAACTCAGGGTGAAGCTTAATCACAGGTCATGACGCGTCCCTGAGTAAGCGTCATGTATAAATTGCGGGTGTTACAGAGAGGGTTCTTATGTACACCTTCTGTAACACCCGTAATATTTGCATGACGCTTACTCAAGGATGCGTCATGGCCTGGGTTGAAGCTTCATCCTAAGATTATAAAGCTTACCCAGATGTGCATTAGGTATGGATGCCTTGACCTAGAATTATAGTGTTAAGGCCCTACTACGCGTGATGCGTATCCGAGGAGGCATCATAGTAAAAATGCACTATTATGCCGTGATGCATGACCCAATGCATCACCGAGCCGAAGTTGCGTAAGTGAGAGCATCATAGTGCTAAGGCATTATTATACCGTGATGCATGATCTAATGCATCACCGATCTAATGTCGATATTCGATAAATGCATCATAGTGCTAATGCACTATTATGCCGTGATGCATTATCCAATGCATCACCGAGCCAAGAATGCTCGGCTTTGGCAAGAAATCTTCATTTTTGGCCTTGCAGTCGATGGATGGCCCTTACCTTTCAAATATTTATTTGTGGAAATACGAATACAACATATATAGGAAGGGAGCTTTGCTTGAATGTGCATGAGCGGTAATGCACATATAAATGTGATGTAGCCTATACGATGGAGCATACTTGATAGTCATCAGCGTGTTTAACTGTAGCTTACCCGAGAATGCTTTGCTTGGCTTTGGCAAGAAATCTTCATTTGCGGCCTTGCAAGCGATGGATGACCCCTACCTTTCTAATATTTGTTTGTAGAAATACGAATACAACATATATAGGGAGGGAGCTTCATTGGAATGTGCATGGGCGGTAGTGCACATGTAGATATGCGAAGTAGCCTATACGTTGGAGCATACTTGATGCATAAGCATCAATATGGTGGTAGCTTAACCGATGAAGCTTGAATTATGTGAAAGCATCTTTTGATCGTGTTACGTACTTGATATGCATATTTGCATAATAAATAACGATAGTTATGCACAAGATAGTGCATACCTTGCGAAAGCCCTTTGGCCTACACGGACTAGGCTTTGCTTGGCCTTTGGCCTTGCGATGAAGTTGGAATCGAAGTTGGCTTTGCCTTAATAGGATTAAGTTGTTTGTCCCTTTCAAATTGACCCTTTGATGAACTACGGTCATGCTTGATCCCATCAAGGTACGTGTTGGGTACGTAGGCAGCTGCAATGCAATGCATTAAGGTGCAGCACCTTGTCGCTCATATCATCTAATTCGGGAGATGATTGTGACATTATGGTAACTCATATCATCTGGCTCGGCAATGCTAAGCAAAAGATGATTGTTGCCACACTTGTGAGGTAGTTGCAATTCCATTTGATGGACTGTTCATACTTCCTTGGAACTATCTCGTCATGGAATGGCATGTGCCTGGATGTTGCACTCTTGGAAAGAACAAGATAAGTGCAGGCTACAGCGCATGGTCGAAGTAAAATTGATGAAGCAAAATCTTAGGCTTGAAATAACCTAGCTGTTGGTCCAAGGCATGAGTTAGGCCTGGACAATAAAGCGAAATTATGTGATGCTTGCCAAAGGCATCCCCATTAGCTTGTATAGCCTTCAACCCTTGGTATAATGAGGGTAAGTTGGAATGGTATGCTAGTCAAAGGAATTCACCATGGGCTTTAATGGCCTTGCACCCTTTTTAGGACAAGGGTGTGTTGGAACGATATGGAGACTACGGTTTAAGTACCATGCTTGCAAAGCATGTTTGGAAAGGTAAATATGCCTGGAACGGTATAAACGTAGCTTGAATGATGTGGGAACTACGTTTCGAGTATAATGCTTACAAGGTAGGATTGGAAAGCAAAAATTTACCTGCACTTTCCAGCGAGAAGTTAGGCTTTAAGGTCATGTCACACTCTTTAAAATCACGCATCGGGGAGTTCTGGCCTGCCCAGAGCAACGCGCCGGAGGCGGAATTTTCCGGTCCGTGACACCTTCAGTCCCCAAGTCAAGCTGAATCGACCTTCTCTTTGAATATCCATTTCAGGGTATATAAATTACTTGTTGGGTGATTGACAAATCTATGGAAGTGACAGTATTTGGGATTTGCCACTTCTTCCTCTGTTGGTGGTCGTCGAATATGAGGCAAGTTGATGGTACCATCTTGAATCCAAGCTTCCAAGAGTTCAATCACTTCTTTAATTGGAAGGGGAAGATCTGTGGCTGTTGGGGATTCTCTTGGTTGTTGTTGTTGTTGACGTTGAGCCGATGGTGGAGCCACAACTTCTTGATTAGTTCTTCGAGGTGGACGGCCTGTCTGTGGTACTAGAAAGGGAACTGGTGCTGGTGTTGCACGTTTGGGTTGTGGCTATGATGCTGGAGCTTTCCTCTTGCTTCCTTCAGTCACAGCACCTGCAGATAGTTGTGTATTGAATTTTCTTTGAGCCAGACATCGACTGCAATGAGTCTCACGTACTTCTTCATTCTTGACAGGAAGCCTTGTCCTCTCTAGCAGTGTAGGTGCATTAGTAGCAGATCTCTTGGCAGCTTCATGTAGTTCAGAGAACATTTGAAAGCACAAATTTCTAATAAAACACGATAGACTGGTATCATTCCATTGATGCAGAGATCCACCAATTGAAGTTCAGTCACATTTGGGTCATGGAAGTCTAGTTCTTGAACCCTTAACCGCTTCACATAATCATTAGGATATTCATTCGATCGCTGAAACATCCTTCCCAAGTATGATAATGTGACTTGTTCAGATACAAAGAAGTATTTCTTATAGAAGGCATTAACCATCTCACACCAGTTAGAGATGTTGTTGATAAGTACATAGTTTACATATTTGGATATCAATTTCATATGCTTCTCTAAGTTATTTCTCTTGTATTTTGTGTATATTACGCTCGTTTTATATTTTACAGGTCTTTTGGAGTCACATGAAAAAAAATAACAGAAGTAGAGGCTCATGGCATCGTTTGGCAACTTTGGGTGTTGGCGGAATTAAAGCATAGAAGAACACAAGTTTCAATTATGTTTTAAAGAGTGAATTAATATGGGGCGGCCGAGTTGTGGGTTGTTGGAAGGGTTAAGCAGAGGACGCCCCTTTATCTAACTGCTGGGTACCTAAAATCATTTGTCTTATAACTAGGTCGTGAGGTTTGGGTCGAAATTGAGGAAGTTCTCGAGCAAGAATCCAACAGTGAGAAAAAAAAGAAAAGTAGAGAAAGAGAATGGATGAATAAAGAGAGAAAGTGGGATTTTTGAGGTCGAATTCGCTGGTGGTTGTTGGCAGAGAATATAAAAAAGATGTTGATTGAGAATGAAGGAAAGCTACAGAGAGAACTCAATGGAAGAAATCAATAAAGATGAATTTGAAGCTGAGACGAATTTGAAGGCCAGAATGGGTTCGCTGGTGGCTGCCATCCACAGTTTGTCGAGAGATGAATTTTGTGGCCACAGAACATGTCAAACAAGAAATCGCAGTCAATAAACTAGGAAGAATAATGGGTTTTGGTTTCAATCTCTATTAGGGTAGTTTTCTGTGGAAGTTGTGAATGATAGGTTTTAGCATATGGGTCTGTTGAGAGGAAAGCAAGAATTGGTAGGAGCTGTTGTGGTTTACGATTGAGCTCAATTTGGCCGTGAGCAGATGAGACTGAAATCGAATCTGTGTTGGTGGAAATGAAATTAAAGATATGAGTTGGTGGTTGCAGTCCAAGAAAATGAGAGTGGAGCTGTTATTTGTTGCATAGAGAATGTGTGGAGATTGGTCCTACATTGTTAGAAGTTTGACAATATATGATGAGTTTCCTAGTTTCAATAAGTTTTCTAGTTTAGGCTTACGTTTAATTTTAGAAGTAGTATCCTTATATAGAATTCGTAGAGTTTTAGGAAATTGGCTTAAGGTTTGTGATGCCTATAAAAGGCACCAGTTATCATCTTTGTAAGACACCAAATTATTATCAATGTAGTCTTTTATTAACTCCGTGTTTATTCTCTCCTCTTTCTTGTTAGATCCTATATAAAATTTAATATGTGACGAGTCTTATATGACCGCACGTATTCCGCGTCACCCGATTGATTGTCCACGTGTTAGACCCAACGAGGCTATACGTGAGAGGGCGTGTTGAGATTTGTCCCACATTGTATGGGAAACTAAAGATCCTGCAGTTTATAAGCCTTGGGTAACCCTAACCTTGTAAGACGGTTTTCGAAGTTAGTTAGGCCCATAGACTTTAACTTGGTATCAGAGCCAGACCCGTACGAGAGTAAGCCCAACGGCTACCCGTACATACAATGATCCACGTGTTAGAGGCCCACAGAGAGTGCCCTACACGTGAGGGGGCATGTGAATGATAATAGTCCCACATTGCTAATATCCCCATGAACTTAAAATATAATAGGGAAAGGCCACTCCACTCATTGCCAATTGGTTTTGAGTTGGATGCCTGCAGACTTTAATATGGTATCAGAGCCAGTATAGAGAGAGGAGAGACACAAAGTTAGAGAATTCATGTTTTTTTTTAGTTTTTTGGGTATGTTAAGTATCTTTAGTTAAAGAGAATCATAACAAAAAAAATGCAAATTTTTTTTCCCTGGTGTTTTCCTACAAGTCAATAACTCTAATTTCTTTCAAGTTGGATACTTCACTCTGTTACGTGCTCCAACTTGAGGGAGGGAAAGAGAAGTATAGCCGAGATTGAGATGAAATCAGAAGAAAAATCCTACAGATGAAAGTAGGTGAGAAGAAAAATCCTACAGATGAAGTAGGTGAAAAGAAAAATCCTACAGATGAAGTAGGTGAGAAGAAAAATCCTACAAGTGAAGTAGGTGAGAAGAAAAATCCTACAGATGAAGTAGGTGAGAAGAAAAATCCTATAGATGAAGTATGTGAGAAAAAAAAATCTTACAGATGAAGTAGGTGGTGCAGAAGGAGTTGCATCGCAGGTATCGTTAGCTTCAGGAGTTCGTGAAGTTAACATTACAGGAGAAAATCCACGTGTTAGGCCGAATGACTGGCCTTACACGTGAGGAGGCGTGTTGAACGAATGACTGGTCACTCATATATAGGTCCACGTGTTAGGCCGAATGACTGGCCTTACACGTGAGGGGGCGTGTTGACCGAATGACTGGTCACTCGTATATTGGTCCACGTGTTAGGCCGAATGAATGGCCTTACACGTGAGGGGGCGTGTGGAGATTGGTCCTACATTTTTAGAAGTTTGACAATATATGATGAGTTTCCTAGTTTGAATAAGTTTTCTAGTTTAGGCTTAGGTTTAAGTTTAGAAGTAGTATCCTTATATAGAATTCGTAGAGTTTTAGGAAATTGGCTTAAGGTTTGTGATGCCTATAAAAGGCACCAGTTATCATCTTTGTAAGACACCAAATTATTAACAATGTAGTCTTTTATTAACTCCGTGTTTATTCTCTCCTCTTTCTTGTTAGATCCTATATAGAATTTAATAGAATGAGAGGAAGAAAATGGCTCGATTTAAGACAGGTTGGGTTTCATTATTGAACCGAGAAGAAGGAATTGATGAGTAAAAGATTTTAGAAGATGTTTCTGCCGGATTTAGATAGATGATGTTGTCGTGGATGAACAGGTTGTGTATGTAAGTCTTATGAATGTGTTTTGAATGTGAATGGTGAATGAGATAATGCAGGGACGGAGTAATGGATGTTGAACACATACCCACTAGACTCGCCTGAGTTACCAACCGGAAATGCACGTATGGTGCTCGATGAATTGTTTCTTTGATTGTTGTGACAGAGTTAAGGGTGCCTTGTCAGTTCCACGGAACTGACACGCTTATGTGACGATTATGAATCTGTTGTGTATTAAGGAGTCTTGGGCTTTACTGATAATTTCGATTTGGGCCTGCCAAGAGATGCAGACTTGATTTAGATATGGAAACCTAGGTTTAGAGTTGTTTTGGAATTGGAAAACAAGAGAAAGTTTATAAAAGGGGAGCTACTTCAATAAGAGAGGGATATCTAGGTTTTCACCTAGTTCTTTTCTCACTTCTTTTTGTAGGTTTGCGTGGGAAGATTTCTTACATCTAGGGTTTGCAATTTCCTTTCTTCTTCAATTGTGTGAACTCCAATAATTATGAGTAGTTAATTTTATTGTTGGTTAGGGAATAATTGAATTTTACAATACATGATTCTTTGAATTAATACATTAGTTTTGTCTCAATTTTATCGTTTATGATTCACTACAAATATCGCCATGTATGATTTGAGTGTTTGTTTTGTCGAGTGGCCAATTAATCGAACTCACATTCACATCTATAGCTAATTTAGGGTTTATTATACGCAAAAGTGATATTTCTTGAATACAAGTAGCATAAATATTGTTATTGCTTGTAGTGATATCTCCTAGTAATCATATGTGAATACCTTTGTTAAATTGAATTAATGCGCTTTCCACGTTCAATTGCATTGATTAGCCTAATTTCATGAATCTTAATGCTCCTTTAGGAATTAAACTTGATTAGTATTTTTTACACGTTAGGTTGTTCTTTTGGTATAATTCATATTCGCATCTTTTTTAAGTGTTTGTTGATGACTTAAGAAAATTTGCGGGATATTCTTGCGATCAAGGTATTCTAGGGATTTTGATAAAACGAGATTAAATATCAATACTAATTATTAGTACAAGAACATGTTTTGTGAATGAAAACAAAACCTTAGCCAATACTCTCAACTTATTGATTCTTTTATACAATTTCTTAGTTTTGTTAATTAGTTTAATTTACTTTTATTGAATCTGAAAATCCCCCCGTTTACATAAGTTTTCGAAAAATATAACAACCAAGACCTCCTCGTGGGAACGATCCTTTCTTACCCTTGCTTCATAATAAATCATAAGTAGTGAGAAAGTAATAACTAATTTTGACGTGCAGACGACCACATTAGTTGTTGGGTGCAAGATTGTTGTACTATGTGTATGCTCTTCCAGTGGGAGATTTAGAAAACTCTCTCAGAAGCAACACATGGATATACTCATGTTCGCCTAGTGAATCCAGAAATCGTGAAATATGTTCACGAACATTTCCTGTTCATCATAAAGTGAGAATGGAGGAGAGGAATATCCTTTAGGCAGAGTAATCCCCTGTATTTCAGAAGGATATGGAGGTCGGTGTTGATGAACAAGGAATGAATCCTTCTTCTTATGACTCTGACGAAGTCTTTCTAAGTCTTCAGGAGTAACAAAATTGGGTTGATGGCTTCTCTCTAGTACTGGGTTAGGAAGAATGTGAATTTCATCATTGTCCTGAACACGACCCCTTGACGTGTTGGCTTCAGCAGTTGCTTCAGAAGTATTTCGAGTCTATTTTGCTGGTATTAATTTCTCTGTAAGTGTCTTGAGGAAGGTGAGGACCTCCTTCTATGTTGCAGCCATCTTTGTTTGAGTCCTTGCAAGAGTTTCCTGTGTCTGCATCAGATCAATAATGGTAAGAGGAGTTTGCTCATCCCTTGCTTCTTCAGTGTGCTGTTCATGTGGAGGAGGAATATTATTTTCAACATTGGTTGCTTGAGGAGTGCTACCTGGAGTACCAGTACTCGTACTAGAAGAATTCACGCTAGGAGTAGTCTCTGATCCTGACCTGAGACCAACCATCTTTGAAATTGATAAAATTCAAAAATTTGATAAACTGAGAAAATTGAAGAATTGCAACTGAGAGATTAATCTCCCATTGTGGTCGCAAAAATATTTATGGGGAAAAATGAATTGAAGGATAATTTAGGAAAAGTAGGGTGAGCAGGTGATAATTCGTCAATCCTTAAACATTTGCATTGTTGAAGTACTTTGTTTAGATTCGAGAGACCAATATGTACAATCCCGGACTAAACCAAGTAATGGTCGTTCCAGTCTTGCTTCAGTCACAAGATGGGAAGGAGAAGGGTTGGTCTTAGGGAGGGAAGCGAGAGAAGAATGAGGTCAGAGTATCAGACTTTGTAGGATATGGTTGGTGTGAATAGCTATGAACAATTCTTCTTTGTGAAAAGGTTGAATGATCAAGGTTGATCGACTTGAATTGTTCTGTTTCAGAGTAAACTTGTTGTCGTATATTCAGACTTGAAACTTGTATCCTGTTCAATAAATTGAACATCTATTTATATCACAGCTATTGTAACCACTCGACCTATTTTCTGGAAGAAACTGTCGATGGCTGAGTAGTGGTGAAATAGTAAAAGTGGAGAAGGTGTTGACAACTGCTCTCCACTTCAATTGCGATTGAATAGTTGGTTACTCAATTCACCACTCCTCTACTCAACTTCTATCGATCTTTCCAGAACTTCTTTTTAGTGGGTGCACTGCTGCACCACATGCCGTAGACCGCCATACCAAAAACCTAATTAGTATCCCCCCCCATTTGTGACATTTGATGTCTCATGTAATATTGTAGTACTACGCACTACTGATATTGAGTCGATTGAGACTTGCTCAATGGGTCTCTTGATTAAAAACTTGTCCTGCTTGACTAGCTGACGAGTCTAGCAGACTTAAAAATAGAATAATGTGTCTTGCTTGACTAGCTGGGGAGTCTAGTAGAATAAAATAAAATTCGTCTTGCTTGAATAGCTGAGGATTCTAGCAGAATAGAAATATATCTTGCTTGACTAGCTGATGAGTCTAGCAGAATAAGTATATATTTATTTGTGTATGAGGAGCAGTGTGTCCATCTTAGTCAATTTTGTATTGACATGTTTATTTTGTAGAAATAAGTGCATGCTGCTGAGCATGAAAAATTATATATGATCCTTATACGAAAATATACGTGAGAGACCTAGTATAGCGTAGGGTTTTGGAAAAACCCTAATTTGCCAAGTTAAGGAATTCACGTGAAAGAAAAAAGAACAGAGCACCAAACCTTGTCTTCACGTGAGAGGGAGAGAAGGCGCGCTCAACTTGAGGTATTCACGTGAAGGAGAGGATAAGAAGAGTGACCGATTTGGTCTTCTTGTGAAAGGGAGAGGAGGATACCAAGCTTTGGTCCTCACATGAAGAGAGGAGAGGAGGGGCGTCAAGCTCTAGTCTTGAAGCAAGACTCTCATGTTTTACTCTTTGTACTTAGCCTCACACGTTGAGGGTAAAAGAGTAAAAAACCATCTTTTGATAAGAAGCAAGACGTTAAAATTTTGGTACGACTCTAGACGTCAAGATTTGTATACGAGTCTAGATGTCAAAATTTTGATAAGAGTCTAGACTTCAAAATTTTAATAAGAAGCAAGACGCTCATATTTTACGCTTTGTACTCAGCCTCACATGTTGAGGGTAAAAGAGTAAAATTGTCAAATATTCGGAGAGAAAGCATCATGTCCATGCTAGGGGTGAAGTCGTGTAAGCGTTGCTCTAGAGAGCAAGACGCACAATCAAAAGGAGCAAGACGCACAAGGGAGGAGTAAGACGTGTGCGAAATTAGGGTTAGCTTCTGAAATTAGGGTTTGAGACTTTTTGACACACTTTTGTGACATTTATAGGTGTCGTAAAAATTGTTTGCAAACCTTAATTAGGGTTGGAAGATACCTTTTTTTCACACTTTTGTAACGTTTGCAACCGTTACACATTTGTTTTCAAACCCTAATTAGGTTTGAGACTTTTTGACACGTTTTTTGCAACATTATAAGTGTTGTGAATTTAGTTTTCAAACCCTAATTAGGGTTTGTAAATACTTTGTCACACTTTTTTAACACATTTATTAGTGTTGTTGCTCAAGTTAACCCTTTAAATTGAATTCTTTCTCTACGCACATTAGTTGTCTCTTTTAGCAAAGGATTAATGTGATCGAGGTCGGATTTTGGCCAGTTGAGGCTATGAAATTGTGTTTGTCATATTTTTACATTTAATTTAAGAACAACTGTGGCACTTTAATTAGATGAATATATATATATTAATAGGTTAATATTGTTCAATTTGAACATGAATATTAACATATGTAATTTTGGAGATTCAGCTGTGGAATATAGCACCCGAAAATAATACTCAAACTGCTCTATACTAGTGGGCAATCCATCTAGGAGCCTAAGAGATTTTATGTAAAAATCATAGAACATCTAGGAAGGTTGTTTTGTGCGCCAGTGTTGTTCTGATGATTTTGTATAGTGATGAATATTAATTAAATTCATCAATTTGATCGTATATGTTGGCCAGACATATAAAGAGATGATAGGGATATGCGTCTGAGAGAGAGAGTAGGGATAAGCGCCTACCCGAGAATTCTTTTACAGAATTTTAAAAGTTTAGTATTTCTTAGATCAGAGTCTCGAGAGGTGATTTACTATTTTATCCTTGTCAAAAACCCACCATCTATAGCGGTGCAAAGTTCATTTTCAGCAGTACGAAGTTTCTCCCCAGATGTCTCCTTCCTTGTAAGGAACTTTCTCTTCTCGTTTCTAAGTCATTGACTTCTCTTTGGAGCTCACTGTTCCGATGATTTAGTTCCACCCTTCCGGCTTCAAGATGCATATTCAGCTGCTTCATGTCTTTCCCTCCGCAAGTTAAAATATCTACGCGACGACCTAATTCCTCGACATTTTCTAGCTTCCAAGACATGTGATCAAGGCAATGTTGGTATTCTCTGTGTTGCTCACGAAGAGATTCAACTTCAAGTTTGCTCTGTTCCGCGACCATTTCTATTTTGCGGCAACGTACGTCTTCACAGCAGCATAAACCTAAGAATAACCTAGCGAAAAAGGGAATAACTAAAACACGAAAGGAAGTTAGCAAAGTTCACCACGAAGTTCAGTATTTCATTTTCTTAACGAACTTGTAGTTCCCCTCTCTGAAACCAGCTTTGTCTGCAAAGCCGTCTTGTCTTGCTTCATCTGTTCAACCTCTTCCCCAAGTAATATGCAATTCTTCTCAATCTGAGCGGATTCCTCAAAGAATGCAAGTTGGCGATTGTACTCCTGGACGGAAGGAAGCGTTATTCATTGAAAGAAGGATAAGCATTTCATAATTAAAAGACCAAGAAGAACACTCACCAACAGGGATAATCCAGCTCTTTGAACATGGTTCAACGCCGAAGACACTTGAATCTTTGATTGAGCATCCAAACGATCAAAGGATTCAGAGCACATCATCGTCATCGCATCACAGACCTGGAGAGGAAGGTTAACTACCATTCCATCCTTGATCGCTTGGAACATTCGTCTCCAAATGCTTATCTCGTGAGCACATCTCTCGTCAAGACTCCCCGAATTTATGTTTTCGCCTCATTCTTCTTTTCTTCCTGGGATATATCATTCTCCTCGGTCTCGGCAAGCTTAGAAACTCCAGACATTAAAGGGGCGGTGGAATTAGGCTCGATAGAAACGACGTTGACAGTAGGATAAAAAGAAGATGCATCAATCTCCTCCGGCGAAGCTTGCTTAATAACTATTTGCTTTAGTTTGCTTTGTAAGACTTAACGAATCATTTTTCCCCTGCGAAATCAGATTCTCCACGAAGGGAACATCCACTTCAGTACGAGACTCAGTCTGTTGCGAAATTATGGGCTCCAAGACTGGTGTCATCAGCGTTGGCACTTTAAGGAGGGGCTTGGTTCTTTTCACCACACGAGTATTTTTCTTCTTCGGAGTTCGGACCGATAAGAGAATCTCCACTCGCGTGAACCTTCGCAAATCAACTCAACTTCGTCGGATAAAGAACAGAGGCAAATGAAGAGAAGGTGCAAGAGATGAAAGTTATGTTCCTTACCCACGAAGCAGAGTTATTTTCCGAATTCTTCCGCTTACGAGAATTCGAGGCCTTTAACTCAGTAGTAGCACAAAGTATATCCTGCGAAAAATGGTGATGAGATAAGCACTTGGCGAAAGAGGAATAATCAAACGATAAGGAAACAATGAAGAATTACCTGAGTAACTGGAGCTGGTTTACTTGCGGAACTGAAAAAGACCATCAACAGGGAGTACAATCAGAAGAAGTAAAAAAATCGTGGAAGCAAAAGCGGAATTAGGATCATCAGAAAAGAAATAAAAAAGACTTACCTTGAAGATTGGTGTAGAGAGGGACTTTGTTCAGACGATATATTTGAAGAAAATAAGAGGCAAAACAGGGATGCAAAAGGAATATCAAAGAAGAAGATGTAGTGAATGAAGGAGCGAGGCAAGATTACAGAGGATAGAAGCGGAAGAGAAAAAGTTTATGAGGGAATGAAATTTAAATGAAGAAAGAATTGTTTAAGGATGGTGTTTATACCTTGATTACCGGCTGAGAAGGTGAAAAAACGTTAATAGAAAGGACGTGTCGTTTATAAAGAAAACGTGGCTTCAGTTTAAACTTTTCGAATTCTCTTTTCATCTTACCCCTTTTCGGATGACAAGAAAAGAGGTAAAATTTGGGGACATAAAATGTCTTCGTCAGCTAAAGATCGACGGTCAAGTTCGAATGGGCAGTTAGACATTAAATGTGCGAGCAGAGAAATCACCTCAACAGTCAATTAGATTTCGGGAAAGATGTTAAATCACTATTGAGGGAAGCGTAGAGCCACATCGAAAGTTATGGTGAGAACCACTTGGTGAAAAATTCAGCGAGGCAAGACGGGTGAAGTTGGATTCTTCTCCAAGAAAACTTTAGAAAAGAAGCTAACTACGAAGGTACCTGCGAAGTATTATGAGCTGTCATCCATTATTGTAGTTTGTCTATAATATCAGCGAGAATAATATAAAAAGGGTGGAACTTCTTGTGTGAGGCGTAGGAGAGCAATATTGTACTAAGGTTGAGAGCATGTAGTCTTCTTCCATCATAGTGAAATCACTCCCTTGGATGTAGGTTTTAACACCGAACCACGTAAAACCCTTGTGTTTTTTACTTTCATTTGTGATTCTGTGTATTCATACCACTAATCTTGACTGTGACTATTGAGAGAGTTGTGTGAGGTAAGCATTTGGGTGTGTTGTAGGATTTCCTGCAACTACAAAATCTAAGAATGATTTTGAAGATGGCTCCTTCAAAGATACACTGACCATCACTATTTGTGGATTAGCTGTATGCATGATGTTATTAACCTATGAGTAAATGTCATACTTTATAAAAAAATAAAAATGATACTCAGACTTTTGGTTGTACAAAAGATTCTTCTTTTTGAGGATCCAAAACACCGGCTATTCTTTGCAGTAGCGGACTTATGAGGGGGCTAACTGGGGCTTAAGCCCATGTAATCCCCTCAAACCCACTACCTAAATTTTGCATTTAGAATTTTTTTTAGGGTGGCTTAGTGTGTTATCCCCGGTCTCGTTAGTTTTTTAAGCCCTTCTGGGTCCGTTAGTGACTCTTTGCATAATTTTCTCAAATGTGCATCTCATCCAAAACAAAATCATGGAATTTAAGGACTGCACAATTTACATACGACTAACTAAAGATATCAACATTTTAACCTCGAGAATATGATATTCTTATGTTTCAGTCAAATTATTTTGAAAACACATTGTATCTCTCTCGTTCCAAATGTTAGAAACCCATGTATAGTAAAACCTCGATAAATGCGTACCCTTAGGATCAGAAAAAAAACGTTTGTTTAATGAGGGTATTTATTTACCGATAAATGAATATTCGTTTATTTAAAGGATATCTTTTAAATATTTTTTAATTTTTTTATTTACTTATGTCATTTCAAATTTACACTATAGAAATATATGATGGATTTTATCTTTTGAACTATCCAAAAGAAAAAAAAATGACGTAGTTATAGAATTGCATATAAACGAAGAACTATTGATTTCACAATAAATGAAGATAAAAATCCTGAACCAGATTATAGTAACGTCATACCAAATATGTCATCAGTGGAGACCCTTCTCTTCAAGCAGTAGTCACCATAAAAAATTAATTTTTATAACACGAGCAGAATACTCCAGAAGTTGTACATGTATTACCATATTTTGGTTTTTGATTAGTGAACATAGCATTCACCTCCCCGGGATCTTCCTTAAATGTAGGAATACTAACTGCAGCCATTCGTTACATTATGTTCTCCATATTACTCAATCATTGCTATGTATGTAGAGTATAACTAACTTTATAAAGTTTTCTACCCACCGGCTCATCCTTTGTATTGAATTGCTGCGTATTTGCAACCATATTTTCAATCATATTTGTAGCTTTTGTGACAATTTTATTGGGTAATACGCAACCACTTGCTATGTCAATATGTTTTCTCTCCGACCAAAACAAACTATCGTAGAAGTATTGTAATATGAGTTTCTCGGTGATCTGATGATGTGGACAGCTTGTAAATAACTTTTTGTATTTCTCCCAGTATTCTTAAAGAGTTTCACCTGTAATTTGTGTTATCCCACTAATTGTTTTACGAATAGTTGTTGCTTCATGGGCGAGGAAGTATCTTTCAAACAATACTATCTGCATCTCCTTCGATGTTGTAATACTTCCAGGTGAAGATAATAAAACCATTCTTCACCAGAATCAGTCAAAGAGAATGGAAAATCTGTCACTAAAGCTTTTTCTTGATCAGTTCTAGTCGGCTTCAAACTTGTCAACCTATGTTTAAATAGTTGCAGGTGACGATGAGGATCATCTCCTGCAATACCTCTAAACTTAGGTAAACAGTGTATCAACTGAGATTTGAGTTCAAATGAGTTATCTAAGTTAATGCAAAGATGTTGCTGATCAAACGATGAAAATGTCAAATCCTTGAGTTTCTTCTTTTTACAAGGAGGTGGAGGTTGATGATCATTCCCCTGATTCCTGTTGTGCCAACCATCTCTTCAAATGGAAGATCTTGTAGAATTCTTCCGCTCCAAGTAGTAATACCACATTATTGATAACCATCGCCATAACCAGGAGCCAGAGATTAAGCACCTGAAATCAAAAATCTAGAAAATAGTATAAAAGAACTAATAATAAAACCTATAAACAAAACAAAAGGAAATAACAACTAAAAGCTACCAACTACTCCCTGACAACGACACCAAAATTTGATGGGTTGTCGTAGGCACAAAAAATTAAATCACTTAATTTTACTCTATTAACAAGTAATCAGTAGTAGTAATGATCGTTCCAATAAAATTTCGGGGGGGGGGGGGTATAGCTAGGTTATATAATAAAAAAAAGTAAAGTAAAGATGTAATCAAGGATGAAAATTATGATTGAGGAATCCTTATTCGATATTAAACAATATCAAATTAATATATTAATTTATTCGTCACTAATCACAGACTATCACCAACCATAGGTTAACAAGTACGCTTAGCTACCCCTAAGACCCCTTATATCGCCGAATAATAGGCACGCTTAGCTATCAGATTATATCTGTCTGAGCCACCAATAAGTATGTTCTTAAGGTGTAACTTAGTCAGATGCTTTAGGGTTTGTGAATCTAGGTTCGATCTTAGAAGTTAAACTCAATGTGCTTGGTTCATTATTAGTGTTTGTACACCCGGTTGCTCCACGTAATCCCTTTGCAAGGTCTCAAGTTTTCTACTTGTGTAATGGGTTATTGAACAATTGTGGATATCCTAGCTCATTACTAGCAATAGATCAATCAATAAACCAATTTAGTTTTCCACCTAAAACAATCAATCAATCATAAACATTTATCATAGTAGAAACAGACAGTAATCATGTGAAGAAATCAAAATAGATTCATATATTAAATCAAATCATGTTTAGAACTTATACTTAATTCTCAATCAAGTATGAGTTTAGTTATTCATGGATCTAGTAAAACCTTTGATATACATATGGGATAATCAAAGAGAAGTAAATATGATGATGAAAGAACTCCAAAACCCTAGCATCGCTCCTTGTTCTATTTTCTCCTCTTCCCGACCTTGATAAAATCTGTCTTAAGAAGTGTTGATGCCCCCTTAAATACCCATAACAATCCTAGAGCTTGGGTCCGCTTCAAAACCAAGTTTTCTCCCTTTAAAACCTATTTTTGTAAGTTTTTCATGTGGGATCGGTCCTGAAATCGGTCCGATCCTGGAGTGGGTCCATGAATCCTTTGAAAACAGTTTTGCCCATAACTTCCTCAAACAAACTCGGAGTGATTTCATTCTTTTTGCGCTGACTTCATATCTTCATTCTCTACAACATAGAGCTAGATACTTATGAAGTTTCTTGATTCCATCTAGTCCTTGGTTTACGTTCACTTTTATGTCTATTTCAACACCCTTTTAGCTCATTTTTGATGATTCAACCTAACTGAGACAAACATAAGAAAACAAGAGTAATACAAGGTAATATGCAAGAAATATAACAAGTACGAACATGAAATTGATAACAAAAGTATAGTCAATTATGCACTTATCAGTATTACATTATTACACCCTTCAAAGAACTTCGTCCCGAAGTTCAAAATAAAAACTATTGTGGACAAGCTTCATCGATTTGGATTTCATGAGCAAATGTCCCATACCATGATGCTCTGAAATCCCACAAGACTTCACAAGTTTTCTCACGAACATTGATTAGGACCTTTTAAGCTATGTCACGTACCGCGTACCCAGGAATCCCAAAAGAGTTCATAATGCTACCAAGAATATTGATTTGGAACCCTAAGCATATGTCTCATACCATATACTCCGGATTTCCAAAAGGATATCTCAACACAGGATCCTAAGTGCACGTCCCATACCATAACAATCACGAATCCCCAAAATTCACAATTTGGCAAGGGTCATTGAATATGACAAGTAATTTTTAGCGCAGTACTACGAGGACCAAACTCTAATGCCAGAGCAGTCGGATGCAAGCACCGTTCCAAACGGTCTTCTGGGTTGCCACTAATATACTGGGAGCTAGCCGTCCTGACAACGCACATCGTTTGAAACGGGTGAGGGGTGATCAGTGCTATTGGTCATAGTGAAAAGATTGGTTTTAGTAATATTCCCCATATGGTTAGTAGTTATGATAAGGTTTTCCCTAAAAGGAAACCTGATGACACACAAGAACAAGAAAAATCAAACTAAAACCTAAAAAGAAAAAGAAAAGTGAGGCTTACAACCTGCTTTCAGAATTTCCCTCCCTCTTTTGACGAAAGTTAAACACCTTCGACGAGTTGTTAAAACTAAGAAAACATAAAAATATGAAAACACTAAAGATAAAGGTGACAATATCCTAAACTACTAAAACAAATAACAAATCAACTAACAACTACTCTCCAGCGACGACACCAAAAATTTGATGCATGTCGTAAGTGCAATAAATTACTTAAGGTATTTCCCATAAGTTTTAACAGGCAATATAGCGGTAGTAAGGATCGTTCCCACAGAGAGTTGTTGATAGGATTTTAGAATACCCTATATAAATGAACCGCAATCACACGGTGTCTACAATGCAGACAACGACAAGTACAGGTCGAACCCACAGGGAGCGGGGACAATACTGCAATCAATATCTCTAATCAACTAATCAAGAATAATATTTTTGGATTTTTCGGAATAAAGTTAAAACAAGAAAAATAAACTAAACTAATAAAATAAATCAAATGGGAGGAACAGTAACCAGGGTTTTCAGTATCCACCACTATTTCTATTTAATTACTGAAGTGAAACATAACTCCTGAATATTCATCTATTATTCGTTCTATTGACATCACCTATTATATGTATTAGAGTCGCAAATGTCACTGGGACGCCCTAAGCATGGCGCATCAAAAGCTCTAAGTCTCATGCATACACCATCTAATTGCGTTAGCGAGAAAATTATATGAAACTAATTATAGGTTCACAAATAATATATGGCTCTTCTAAGCATACCCCATCTAAGGATTTAACCCAAGCATGAAATATCAAATAAGTAGACAAACATATTTGCTATCCTATTAATTCTGCGCGTAGGTTACTGTATTGTACAGAACCGGTAAAGCAACAACTAATTTAGATTTTTAAAATAACAATTGTATAACAAAAGCATGGAACATCAAAAACCTAGGCCAAGCATGTACCATCTAACAAAACCACAATTGCTTAATAAAAATCATGAAATCAATAAACAAAAATCATGGAACTAATGTTATTCAAATCATAATAGTCTGTACCAAATACTTCAATTAAATTTGTCTAAAACTTTTAAGTGGTTTCAACATAAACCCTAGCTACAAAATTAGTGAGACACGGGGATGGGTTTCTTAAACCCATTAAAAATAATTAAGAAAAATGGAGATAGAGAAGTATCACTGTGTTTCCGGCTCAAGAACAACTCCGATCCAGAAAAACGTCACAGCCACTAACCCATATAAAACGTCACAACCTACTTCTTCTTCTCTCCTGGCTACTTCTTCTTCCCTCTTTTCAATCACCCCTCTCTGAATCACTTTCCACCGTACTTCTCTCTAGCCACCACCTACATTCCTCTCTTCCCTGGGTCTTTTTTCTCTCTTCTCTCTCACCTTCTTTTCTGTACTTTCTCTCCTTTAGGGCATCTCCAACGGACGACCATACCAAAGAGTAAAGATTATATTTACTTTTTGGTCGCCTAAATTGAAGCGCAACGGGCGATTAAATTTGGGATTTCGACGACTATCTGTACAGTACCAGAGTACTTTTACTCTCACACATATATATAGTCGCACGCTCTTGTAAATATGCGTTAACAAAAAACGCTTCGTTGAGAAAGCGTTTTAAAACACGGACGCAGTGCCTGAAAAGCGTTTGATGAGACGCTCACAAAAGAATGCGTATGAAGTAACGCTTCACTAGGAGAACGCTGGCAGAAGAAACGCAAGACAAATGAGCGTCTGGTTAAAACGTTCTACTGAAATAACGTCCGTATATAATACGTTCTATTAAAAAGACGTCTGATAACAGGCGCTCTCCTAGGAGGCGCCGGAGCACCAGAAGCTCTCCTAGGAGAGGGTCGGAGCCAGAAGCTCTCCTAGGAGAGCGCGGAGCACCAATCTTATTAATGCTTCTTTAGGTGAACGTGAAACTCAGCTCACGCTTCTGTTGGTGGACGTTTCAATACTAAGCGCTATTATAAAAGGGCTTCTGGCATTCAGGCATCTTTTAGGCACAACGTATATCACTAAACGTCCATTAGTGTGGACGTTAAACATACGTTTGATTAAGGAAGCGTACGAGAATGCAAACGCTCATTTATAAGTGCGTCTGGTTCCAGAATATGAAACGCTCTCCCAAATGTACGTCCAACGACATACGTCCCACTACAGAAACGTCCGTGTCACCTAACGTTCTTTTAAAATAGCGTTTTATAACAGACGTCTAATTAAAACGACATGCGATCATATTTACTCACAAAACCGTTGTGTAAAAAATAAAAAACGAGCAATTTTTTTTACTCTTTGATATTTGGTATACTCGTACTGTTGGAGTTGCCCTTAATCACTCTTCTTCTCACGCCACCAACCCAAAAACCTCAAAAGAAAATCCTCACTCTCTTCCCCCGCATCAGAAACCCAACACCTACAACCTAGCCTTTCTCTTCCACCTACAACCTAGCCTTTCTCTTCCACCTATCCTAATCTCTCCCCTCTTGCAACGTCACCCAACAGAGAACCCCCCTTCACACCACACCCGCCTGACCTCTTCTCTCACCTAAAAGAATGAGTAACCCTCTCAGCCGTCAGTCCCCCTATACCCCCTACTATCCCTCTCAAACCAAACCTTAAAAATAAAACCTAAAAGAAAGAGCCTACTCACTGCCCCTGACCGAACTGTCCTTCTCAGTTTTTTTATTTTATTTTATATCACTGACAACCTTAATCACTCCCTCTTTCTTGTTGCCACGTCTACCCCTTCAAAACCAAAAAGAATGAGTAACACTCCATCTTCTTTTTTAGAGAACCAAAGAAGAAAGTATGACCGACGCTCACTTCCTCTGCCACGTGACAACCAGCTACCAACCTCTCACAAGCCACAACCCATATTTCGTATCCACACTTCTTATGTCACCTTTCGATCAATCTCCACCAGCCACTCACTGACGCACACACTCCATTTTCTTTAGCCTTATCTGTGACATCACCAATCAATGTCCCACTCACTCCATTTTATCTCCTATTCAGTCCAGCCTTCACTTGCAGCCAGCCCAAATTGGGTGTTAATAAAATTTTACTCGTTTAGTCATGTTTTACATTTAGTTTTGAGATTTAAGTGTTCCACCTAAAATAATATAAAAATAATAATATTAGTAAAAATACAAGTACTAACAAATATAAATTAGGGATTAAAAATATATAATTTATGTACTCATCAGCTGTATACTGATATGTTACTTATATTAGCAAACAATAATAAATAATAAAAAAGAGGGTTTGTGGATTAATTAGCTATATAAAACAATAAAAAGATAATAAGACAAAAAAGATGATTAAGGAATCTTTCGCCATTACCAAACATTAACTTACTTGGTATACTCGTTTACCCCTCGTTAGAATTATTCATCACCAAACGTATGATAAAAGATACTCCTGTTAAGTCAAGTTCTATGCACATTGCGAATAAGCTAGTTTGCCCATTTTGAGCTACCATGTATAGGGAAAATTTACAAATTGACTGCGCAAACCGGCATATTTACCTGTATGCCTAGAGTGGCAGAGTCTCTATCGAAAGATAGAGACTCTGTAGATTGTTGCTGAGTTCTAATCTCGACTGTTTATTAATTATCCATCCAAGGGTCCTTATACAATTATCTCGATCATGGCGTATCATTATTGTAAATCCAATGACTGTTTTTGGTTTTATGTAATTTAACACTAATTATTTCTAATGTAATTCTTAATATTAATTATATGCAATTTGATTTCAAAACGGATAAGCAAGCTGAATAATTTGATTAAATTAACTACAACTATATTAAAACACTAATCTCTATTACTTTACATTCAATTAATTCACTATATTACGCTCTTTTACAAGATATAAATTTGGGCAGTAAAAACTTAAATAAACACTTCAATAAAAATTTCGGACAACCTTTGGCCTCCTGTTTATCTTCAGTTGACGTAACTTCCAATCCATACGTTCTTAAGAAATCTTCTTTTGGTTCTTGTGAGCAGTATTATGGTTAACTTTCAAATTTTCATTGCCTTCATTTTTCTTGCCTTGAACTCTTCGTTATCCTTTAGCTGTAAATTTGACTTGGTTAATATCCAAAACTTGAAGACGTCTTTGTTTTTTATCATTCTCTATTTTTTTATAGCCGTCACGTATCTTACTAATAGCAGCTTCACGTATGATTCTTCAAAAATCAAGTTGGATTGTAATTTTTGACATTTGATTATTTATTTATTTTTGTAAATAATTAAAAGTTTTAAAAACTTAGAAAAATGTAATAATAATATTTGATTTTAAAATAATTAGAACAATATTATAAAGAAAGTGTAAAAATTAATATATTTATAGGTGGAGGCAAGTTGGTCAGTGAAGACCTAAATTCAACCGGTAACCAAGATTCTATCGCTCTCGACAGAATCTTAGTCGCTTACTAAATTTCTCATCAGGGCATGGCAAACCAGCCAATTTGCCCGGGTGCATAAGACCTGGCCTTAATGAACACGGCAGACATTCACCAAATCAAATGACTTTTGAAGGTGACTGAGATGAGTGAAAGAGTTGTGGATACGCATGCTATTGGAGGAAAAGCTGCATACACGGTATTCTTCTTTTGGTACAATTCAATTTTAAAATTTAGGGTTTATTTTAGGGGTTTTCTTCCTGTCAAAATTTTATCTATCAAATTTAGGTTTAGAATAATTAGTCTCTACAACTCCTCTTTGTTAATCAAATTTCATGCTTGCTCATCTCTGACCGATCAACTATGCTCAATCTTCTATTATTTAGCCAGTTGTAGAAATTACATTCCCATATATCAGTTTGGTGTTCTGCGGTACAATAGGGATTTGTTGCATGTTAATTTCTTCATTCCCTACGGTTTGACTTTTGCATTGTCTGTAAGTCTTACAGTAATCTTCACTTACTTTTAGTTTTGCATCATTTAACTTTCTGTCCCAACTCTTGTATCTGCTGTTTGATCGTGCATTATTGTTTTAGTTCTGAGTGGAAAAACAAGCTGATTGAAGCTTATTCTCATTGTCTCACAACAGGGGTTTTCTGTTTTGGGCATATGCGAAAAGTGAATTTGGTTCTTGATGGAATTTCTGAGTTAGGGTTTTAAGAGAAGTTGGAAAATTGAGAAATAGTGGCTGAATATTTGAAATGGTGAGTTAGGGTTTCTGGGTTGTTTCTTGTGAATAAATAAATAATTTTAAGGACATTACAGTTTGTTACTTACTTTCCTGGAGTATAACTTATGGTTTAAATTTTATATTGCGTTGTAGGGGGATATTAGGAAATGGTTCATGAAATCACATGACAAGAATGATGCTACAAAGCCTGCTGCGAAACCCTCTGCAGTAGTTTTACCTCCTGTTAAACCGGCTGCAACTATCCCACAAACAGAAAAACCTGTAAGTCTTAGTTATTTGATATATAGTTAGTTTTTGTTTCCTTTTTATTGTCTCTACTAGTGAAGAAAGGAAGTGTGATACCAGAATTTGGTTTCGTGATTTTCATGTGGAATAGATACAATGCTTCATATGTTTGTATATTTTTCTGGTGATTAAGATTGATATATTTCATTTTTTGAATTGGTTTCGTGTGGTTAACTAGATAATCGGAGGGCAGGAAAGCTCAGGGAGGAAGAAAACTAGTAGATACTTTGCTACCAAGGCAGATAAGTCTAAAGATGAACAGGAGGTTAAGAAAACAGTAGCTAAAAGAAAACCCCAAGAAAGTTCTAAGGCATTAGATGATGATGTTAAGCCTCCACCTGTGAAGAAGTTTCACAAGGCTAAAGAAGAAAGAAATGATGACTCTAAACCTCCACCCATGAAGAAGCTTCCCAAGGCTAAAAAAGAAGAAGAAGATGATGATGATGATGTCTTTGAGCCTAGTCCTGCCAAAAAATTGAAGAGTGTCCCTCGTAAAGGAGTTAAGAAATCTGTTGAAATAGACGAGTACAATGAGGACGATGATGAAGTGGGTGGTACTCCTCGTAAACCAGCAGGAAGAGGTAGTGGTGGAAGAAGTTCTGCTGCGGCCCCTGCTGGTGGAAGAGGGAGAGGGAGAGGTGGATTCATGAATTTTGGTGAAAGAAAAGATCCTCCTCACAAAGGAGAAAAGGTTAGTACTTTCAAGGAACTGATGAAATATCTCTTATTTGATTTGAATTCAATGCTGTAAGTTGGATCTGTTCCTCTTTAGTAGTTGCGTGGATTGACAATTATTCTTTTATCCTTATAGTGAACCATTCTTCTTGTGTTTCAGGAAGTCCCAGAGGGCGCGCCTGATTGTTTAGCTGGTAAAACTTTTGTTATTAGCGGAACCCTTGACAGGTACTAGCCACAGCAGCATAAAAGGGCTGTGATTAGGACTAAAATTTAGAAAAACCAAATAATCCTTTTCTTCATATCGCTTGTTTGCTGTCCTTATCTGTTTCTATTTGTTCTAGCCTTTGGTTAAAGAAGATTACAATTTAGCAATTTAGCCTTTGTTCTATTTGTCCTTATCGCTTGGTAACCCTATGTCATTTAGCAATTTGATATCAGAAGATTACAATTTACTTTGGGTCTTCTTCTAGTTTGGAACGGGAAGAAGCAGAAGACTTGATTAAGCGCCATGGAGGTCGAGTTACTGGGTCTGTCAGTAAAAAAACGGTCAGTCTTATAGATGTCTTTCTTACTCGAGGTTTCATCAATTTTTCTATTTCTGATTTTCATTGTCTGGTTGCAGAATTATCTTCTTGCCGATGAAGATATCGGGGGAAGGAAATCAGAAAAAGCCAAAGAGCTAGGGTTTGTTGTTTCATCTTTTTTTGTTTAAATGTTGGTTTCAATTGCTTTACCTTCTCGCTGATTTTTTTCTTTTTTGCAGCACTGCATTCTTAACTGAGGATGGGTTGTTCGACCTGATTCATAAATCAAACCCCACAAAAACACCCCCACAAGATTTAAAAGATACCAAAGGCAAGGGTGCTACCTCGCAACCAAAAGGAAGCCCTCTGAAAGTAGTAAAAGGTATAACCAGTGCCGGTTGCTTATTGGTTATTCTCAGACTGTCAGTTTATTTCACACTACTTCAACCTGGTGACTGTAAGGTACTTGACATTAGATTGTTTTTGTCCTTGATGACTGGGTTGCTCTTAGGTACTGAAGTCTCGCCCTCTTTGGAAAAGAAAACCCCCCCAAATGGTTCGGTTCAAGGTGCTTCTCCTGCTAAGTGGAAAACCCAAGCTGGTGGTGATTCCTCATTAACATGGCCAGAAAAGTACAAACCGAAGACTCCCAATGATATTTTGGGCAACCAGTCACTTGTATGTGTCTAACTATCAGTACATGGACATTGATTTCTTCTCTTTTTTCTTCTTCAGTTTTTTGTTTGGCATGCACATATTTTCCTCCTTCGGATGAGGGATAATTCCCTGAGAGTTCTCCCCCTTTTCTGTTATATGTAGGTTAAGCAGCTTCACGAGTGGTTGTCCCATTGGAATGATCACTTTCTGCATACTGGGCAGCAGGGAAAGGGGAAAAAACAGAATGACAATGGAGCTAAAAAAGCCGTATTGATAAGTGGATCACCTGGCATTGGAAAGAGTACATCAGCAAATTTGGTTAGCCAGATGCTTGGTTTCCAGGGCATAGAGGTTCTGTATTCATGATATATCGTCCATCTTAAGGAAAAAGAATATTATCTTGTCCAGCACCTGCATGTTGAATTCATTACTAATGCTCCCACTCCTGACTTAGCATTTCTGCACCTTGTTTCTGTTTTTTAGGTCAATGCTAGTGACAGCCGGGGAAAAGCTGATTCGAAAATTCTTAAAGGAATTGGTGGAAGCATGGCAAACTCTATAAAAGAACTTGTCAGCAATGAATCTTTGAGTGTCAAGATGGAACGGTTGGTCTTTTTCAGTAAATACCAAATTTCCATGTGTGCTTACTTGGGAGAAAAAAACAGATTTAACCATCTAAATTGATCTAGCAGGTCAAAACATCAAAAGACTGTGTTGATTATGGATGAAGTTGATGGCATGTCCTCCGGAGATAGGGGTGGAGTGGCTGACCTTATTGCCAGCATCAAAATTTCCAAAATCCCGATCATATGTATTTGCAATGACCGTTATAGTCAGAAACTGAAAAGTCTTCTCAACTACTGTTTGCTTCTCAACTATAGGAAACCAACAAAACAACAGGTCTAACCACCCTGGATAAACCTTACCTTAATTATCCTTTCATTAATTTGCCTAAAATTATGACATCATTGCCGAGCTGTGTTCTTTCTGCAACCCTTGATGAATGAATGAATGAGCTTATTGATAGTTGCCATTATGATAGAATCTATTACGCTATCATGATTTCCTCCTATAATTTTCTATAAAATTTAAATGTGAATATGCTGACAGTGACATTATTTCAAATGGATGATAGATGGCAAAGAGGTTAATGCAAGTTGCAACTACAGAAGGTGTCAAGGTTAATGAGGTACATATGTAACTAAACTTGCTTGTTGGAATCTCAGCTTTTCCTGAAATTATTATCAACAAATCTCCCAGCAATATGATTTCTTTATTTACTGTTTTTTTTTTTGACAAACTAAAAAACAATTATCAATTCCACTGATCACTTTTTTACATAAATAGATCGCTCTTGAGGAACTTGCAGATAGAGTTAATGGAGATATGCGTATGGCACTTAATCAGTTGCAGTACATGAGCCTCTCAATGTCTGTTATTCAGTATGATGATGTAAGGCAACGCCTTCTTAGTAGTGCAAAGGATGAGGATATTTCGCCTTTTACTGCTGTTGACAAGTATGTCTTAGTTTCTACCTTCTTTCTGTCTCTTAATTCGGTAATGGGATACTGTTTCATTGGTGTTTCTCTGTCTGACTATTCGTTTTTAGTTTTTGTTATGTTACTTTCTAGTAATTTCCTAGATTATAGTTTCTCAGGTTTTTACGTTGGTACTTGGTAGCAAACAAGTTTCTCCATGTTTATATTATGTTTGTTTTAAAATAGTTTCACAATTCAAGTTGTGACATGATAGCCTTCTGTAAAAGACCCAGTTCAGTTGATTTTCTAATTTTCTCATTAAGGATCAGTAAGGAAGGGCATTCATCTGTTATGAATTAAGTCAACCTTAAGCATGTATGTATTAGGGCTTCGTTTGTTTATATCATAATTTGATGCTACACTTTGGTTTCTACTGTCCATATGATTACTGATGTTACATTTTGGCTGCTTTTTTTGCATATGACAAACTGCTTAAATACTGAAGCTGTGTTTATGGATGAGTGGATCCATCTGATATTTTATGGTCGTGCTGACATTTTCCGTTTGGCATGCAGGCTGTTTGGTTTTAATGGTGGAAAATTGAAAATGGATGAGAGGGTTGACTTGTGCATGAGCGATGCGGACCTTGTTCCTCTTCTGATACAGGTTTTCCGTTGTGTTTATTTGCACAGTTTCAACTATTTTTCGCCTTTGGCCCGCTACATGTGAGATTCAGTTTTGACTATAAAGATTAGTACAAGTTGCTGCGCTTGGCTTCAAAATTGTAGTGTAGGGCATTACATTTCCTAAAAATTGTGCGTATAAGTTTTTCTTAATCTTAGCGTTAAAAGATGATATCTTACTGCAATTATTCTTAATTTAATTAAACTGTTTCACACTGATATTTCTGAGAGTTATAGTAATGCTTTTATATATTTTGATGAATTTATATCTCTGGCTTTTACTGCAAGGATATCTTAGTGCTTTTTTATTATCAGGAGAACTACCTTAATTATCGACCAAGTACTGTTGGTAAGGATGAGAATGGAATCAAGAGAATGAACATGATTGCGCGTGCCGCAGAATCTATTGGAAGTGGAGACATTGTAAATGTACAGATTCGGAGATACCAACAGTGGCAGCTCTTTCAAACTAGTTCACTTGCGTCAAGTATAATTCCGTAAGTTGCCTCGATTCTGCAACCGAGAACAGTGATCACTTAGTGAGATTTTTATTCACCTTATATAAGTGTTCATTAGTTGTTTTTTTTTTTTGTGTACCAGTGCTGCTTTGTTACATGGGCAAAGGGAGATCCTTGAACAGGTATTGCTTCTCCTGTGTTACAATTTGAAGACTGCTTAGTGGAACTTTGCCTGTTCTTAAACTTGATAAAGCCATATTCGTATTTGGTCGTGATAGTAGTGTAATGAAGAGACACTACCCAAAGCTATACATGGGAATGAAGAAAAAAAATGTATGGATTATTGGAGGCATTCACTACAACGTCTGCTGAAGCTTTCCTCCAATGTCAACCCGTCATATAATATGGAACCTAAAAATTGCATTCCTATGCGTATACGGGGAGGTTAGGAGAGAGAAGTCGAAGAAAAATCTGTTCTGGGATGCAAGAAGGCTATGAATCCTTAGTTTGGATTCTGAATAGGCATGATTTTGTAATTATTCTTAGGAAATGCACTCGAATGGTGATTGGAACATCTCATAACGTCCTTGAGGGCCTTGTATGGAGGAATAAATGATTCTGCAACTCCTCTTGATCCTTGCAAACACTTTCGTTTCTAATGGCTTTGCTTGATCAGGAAAAAATTTCTTTGTCCAAGGAAACTTGGATTTGGTGCTGAATTCATGGATGAAAATAGTCTGAATCCAAATATTTCTATGTTATGCATGCAAGCAAAAGTTGCTATGCTCTATCTGTGTTTATATGTATCATTGATGCTTAGAAACATTTGTGTTGGTAGGGGGAGCGCAATTTCAATAGGTTTGGTGGGTGGCTGGGGAAAAACTCGACAATGGGGAAAAATATGAGGCTTTTAGAGGATGTGCATGTTCATCTTCTTGCTTCTCGAGAGTCCATTTCACACAGGTTTGCCAGTATTTATTTATTTTTAATTATTTTAAAGGCTTAAAGCCCAAAAGGTTATAGAAAGTTTAAACCTCTTTATAAGAAGAAGTTTACTACCTACAAGCCCATGTAGCTAGGCAAAGAAAGAAATCAAAATCCCTCCACCCGATGCTGACAAGTTTCGAACCCAGGTCATTGGTGTCATCTTCTGCAGGTTTGCCAGTATTCAGTGAACACTCTTTCAATATGTCATCGATATTGGTTATCGTCGTTTGTTATCAAACAACTTGCCAAACCCTTGCGTTTGCTTAAATTCCAAGATCCATATTATATCCATGAACAATATATGACTAGTTAACTAGCATTCAGCCTTCTTCAGAATTTTTTGGAATAATAATTTACCAAAGATTTGTTAGAAGCTGTAAACAGATACCCGTGGCAGTGAACTTGACATTGTTTCCTGTTACCCCTTAGTTGAGTTGGTCAAACTTGAGTGTTCATATGTAGTGAGCTTCGGTGGCCAACAACTGCATACACACGTCATTTTTCTATGAATAAGACAGTTAACTGCAGTGAAAAGAAATCAGTTCTGGGGACTGAAACTAAGTTGGCTGATTCTTCTTTGTGTTCCTTATCCTTGCCGGTTGCTTACATTCTACTCTTTCAAATGCTGCAGGGAAACCTTGCGAGTAGATTACTTCCCTCTTATTCGGAAACACTTAACTGATCCGCTTAGATCGCTGCCTAAGGTAGATGCCGCACTAATCTCATATATTGTAATGGCTGAAAGCTGGGGCAAGCAGATCTATTTATGTGTTTGAACTTTATTGTCAGGATGAAGCAGTTCAGAAGGTTGTGGAATTCATGGATGCGTACTCAATAAGTCAGGAGGACTATCACTCAATCATGGAGTTATCACAATTCAAGGTGCCTCTGCAGATCCTTGTGTGGTATGGTTTATCATATACATTCTCATGTCAAATGCCCTAACTGTTTCGTGATTGTGTTATATGTAACAGAAGCACCCAAATCCAGAAGAGGGAATACAGCCAGCTGTTAAAGCTGCACTGACAAAGGCATATAAGCAAGGAAGCAGCTCGCGGGTTATACGTTCAGCTGATCTAATTACGCTTCCAGGATTTAAGAAGGTTCCAAAGAAACGTATTGCAGCGATGCTGGAGCCAGTTGATAGTGGTGGTCTGACAGAAGAGAATGGTGACATGCTAGGAGAAAGTGAAGAAGAAAATGCTTCAGATACTGAAGACACAGGTAAGTTTTTCTCTGAATGGGTAGCTCGTTTGTAGTGGTTGATCCAAGACCTTTGGCATTAGTAAAATGACAAGGAAATAGGTTTCCACCAGGTTGGAAATTGGAAACCCTGAGACCTTATCGGCCTTCAATGGTGTGGAAGGGCAATTTTCATATCCTACATGCGCACTGTGTTTATATTTCTCGACACGTCAACAGTCTTTTTGTTTCATTTGCAACTAGGTCGTGTGCACGCACAAAGTGCATACCATGTACAATGGAAATTTGTCCTGGAAAATCATATTTGGACTAAGTTGCTATAGAGCTTGTGAAAGAAAGGGCCTCTAGGTAGGCTCTTCTTATAAGATTGAACTATTGACACTACCCTAGTTTATTTGAGTTCAAATGTTATCAAGAAAATGAGGGTAAAATCAAAGCTAAAATCCCCCATCTCAAAAGATAGTTACCTATATACTCCTGATCTGGTCGACTGGACATCCTGTCAATATCTATGTTGTCTTTGACCACTACCTCCTGCATTGGAGAAGAATATGACTGCTAGACTAACTTAATAAATAATAGTTCCTGATTAACTGTTCAGGTGAACCTTTTGTTATTAGTAGTAAGGGTGGACTTGTCTCATGTTGTCCCAAGTGAACTTTTTGACAAGGCTGACATGTTTTGTACTTTTTTCAGATGGACCTGATAATGGTGAGAAAAAGCTGCAGCTGGATCTCCAAAGTAACAGCAAGAAAGGTGGGTAAAGTTAAATATCTCGTGTTCATTATTTCCAGAGGAAAAAGTACATTGTTAGCTTGGAGCTATTTTTTCTCTCGGTATTTTTACATCTTGTTTGAAGTTGACTAAATTTAAAGTGCGACACATTATCAGGAATCCAAGTACAGCTTGATTTAAAGAACACTGGTAAGTCAAGTGCAAATAGAGCTCCTGCTAGCAAATCAAGAGTAGCATCTGCCTCTGCATCTGCAAAGAAAGGCAGTCGAAATAGCGGTGGCAGTGCTGCAGCTGCTTCTGCTTCTGCATCCAAGAGGAAGAGATGAAAAACTTATTGGACTGTGTAGCATTTCCCACTGCCACTAATTTTTGTTCGAGAGATAGCTGTAAAGGCTTGCACCTCAGTGCTGCGTCCCTCTTCCTTCTTAAAATTTCCTTTTGCTTTTAGTTTGTGTAGCGTTTCAAGTTGGGACTAGATCCTGCCCTGTAAATATGGCCCTTTTTCACTTTTTTAGGTTTTTCCAGTGATGGAGCCTCATACAGGCCACTGCACACTTTCCATGTCAAATTGGTTCTTTTGTGGCATTCTATGGAATTGTCAGGGTGGAAATCTTTCGGGCGTGTTTCTGTTGGGCAGTTTGGTTGTAAATGTTAACGGTTTCAAATATATTTCAGACCATAACCATGGATGTGCAGCAGTGCTATGAAATATGCCTAAAACAAAATCGGACGCCGAACATTGGAAGAAATTTGATTCCTTCCTAAATTCATTTATGTCAACTAAATAATTGAGTACTACAACAAAAACCTGATTGATCAGACCGTGATATTGTGAGCTACCATTTGTCCTTCCATCAGCTTTGATATTGACCTTTCTTTTCTTATTTCATTCCATAACTTTCCTCTGCTGCCATGTGCTACATACAATTATTATACTCCCTTCGTCCTATTAATAGATGACCTATTCATTTCTAAATTTTGTCCCACTAATAGATGACCTATATCATTAAATAAGAATATATTTCTAAAACTACTCTTTTAATTAATTATTGTTAGTTTAAGAAATATATATAATTTGATAGCCATGTTTATATTAGTTGCGTATGTGTTTTAAAATGCTTCTCAATGGTATAAAATTTACGAATATCCGTGGTATAGTTTGAGAGATATATTATTTCTTTACAAATTATTATCTATAAGGGTAAAATTAAAAAAACTAGTTAAAATGATTCCTCTTTCCTAATTACCTTAAAAATTATACAATCTTGAACTAGATCATTTATTAGTGGGACGGAGAGAGTACAACCTAATTATTTTTATGGTCCAACAAAACCACTTTTAGTACTGGTACCTCCTCATCACTATGGCAATACGGCGTGTTAACAAAGTAACAAGGGCAGCTCATCTAATCTGAGATAGATTGCTTAGTGAATTCAGTGGAGACTGGCAAAATTGCCTATTTGATAGCCCACGTGGATGGAAAAACTCGATTCCTTTCAATAGGGAGGAGTTGCGGAGAAGGTTGAACAGATCGTCCAAGACATCTAAAATAGATTGCTTAGTTTCCTTGTATAAGCGAGCTTAGAGCAAGTCCAGTGGAAACTGGTAAATTTGTCTATTTGATGGCCTATATGGATGAGCAAACTCGATTTTCCACAATAGGGAAAAGAGTTTTTCCGGAGAAGGTTGAACCGTCCGTCACAATCTTGGACGATCGATCCAAGTTCCAATCACAAATGCTATCTCCAACAGCAACAAAATGGCTAGTTTTATCAATCCTATAAAATACCATCCTCCTTAAACACTCAACTCCACCAAATTCAATCTTTTCTACAGTTTTTCTTCGCTAAAAATCATTCTTATTATTTTCTACTTCTCTGAATTTCTCAATAAAAATCTCCCAATCTCAAGATTTTAGGTGAAAAAAGAAATCAAAAGCTACCTATAAATAAACACAATATACTTTTACCGACGGAAAATTCAAGTTCGAATGAAGAAAATAATCTCAATCTATTTTCCGATACAGAATTAGCCAGAGCTCAAGGCCATCTCTCTATAAAAATTGAGCGAGATAGCTCGGCTCAAAAACCAAGAGGTGGTTGGTACGAAGTTAAAAAAGTTTATAAAAATTGCTACCTAATGGTGCTAAAATTATTGTCAATAAATTTTCTTGGTTTACTTTGTACCATATTGAAGCGAAGAAACATCAAAACAAATTTTTGTTTGTATTGGTGGAATTCCTAATTCCAGTTTAAAGGAATTTTATACCACAAATTTGCCAACGATGACCCTAAACCGGAGACAGAAATTACTAAGGTTTTTATTTTATGGTTACCTGGTGCATGTTTTTTCCTCAACTCAAACACTAGTGCTCAAGTAGGGTGGCTAGAGGCGTTGCGAGATATGGAGGTTGCTACCACTTATGATTGAGATTCGCTATCTTTTCCGAGTTGTACATTTGTTTCGATATCGCATCATTGGGTTCCTCAAGCATCCAGGGTTTATGGGGTATCGTTGAGGTAAATATGACAACACATATTCTTTGTCTTTATATTTAGTTAAAAATAAATTCAGCAGGTAATTAATTGTATGACGTTTACTTTTAGCTTTAGTGGTATATGAATTTTAGTGTTAGTCTACCAATTTTTTTATTTCCCAATTATAGTAAGGTATGATGGTAGTAACTGGATTAAAAAGCAAAACACTACATGGGTGAATAATATATATGTGTGGAGATACCAACACATAATTAGAAACAAATATACTGTTATTTGGATGTCGTATGAGAAGTTTGAGGAGGCGATCCGTGAGGATGTCCAAAGGATCAAATACTTTTCACTCCAGCAACTTGTGTTATACAGTCCTGTAATGAACCTTGGTGTGTATTACTTTGCGGAAAGATGTTCTGGACAGTAAGTTGGTGCAGTTGGAAAGCCAACAAAGCCCCAATCTTTAGCCACCGTCCTTGGATCAGAATACACAAGACTGAAGAGAAAAGGATGGAAAAGGTATGAGACATTAATCACCCCTTGTGACGAAGATGAACACGAAAAATGGTTCAAATCGTTAAAGAGCCGATAATTGGTCGAGATGTTTAACACATTTATGGGTTGGATTTTGCCTAATGGGTAGTGCATTACCGAAAAATGCCTTGTCCAACACATCCACCACCAGCGATTCATCGTTCACCACTTATTCTATAATATGAGCTTTTTCTTCATCGGCGGCTTCAAGATAACCTTCTTCTTCATTCACTGGGTCATTCCAACAGTCTCACAAGGTCTCAGACGCCCTAATTATTATTTAAGAACATCGGCCAGTTATGCACAATTAGTAGGAAAATTGAATCAAATGGAATTTAGAGATTTGGTACCTAGCTGTCTATACCAAAAGGAGATACACATAATAAAAGAAAACATGAACTTCAATCCTAATTTTTCAATCCATACTAGAACTCTACCATTCCAGGATATAATGCATGACTCGCAATCCAACATTATGCAAAGAAAACCCTATCATCCAGTGCAAGATTTTTTTTTTTTAAAATTATCAAACCATTCAACAAGATCCTCAAGGTTTTCAAGATTATAGAAGATCACTTCATTTACAAAGGATATCAAGCTGGAGGACTATATCAATGATTTGGAAATAAAGGTGAAGGATCTCAAGCTGGAGGATCATATCAAGTGTTAAACTTTCAGAAGTGAGAGAGTCGTCAATCCCCAAGTGTAACTTACTTGGATCCGCTACCTGACAGAAGATAATTTTATGATGTCATCATAGGTTCATACTTCCAGGAACTTGAGAGGACATGGGGAATCATGAAAGCTGGAGCCGTCCTCTGTTATCGTCATCTGAATTGAAGTTGAAGTCATCGTTGTAGTTCTGAGCTATTGAGATGCAAAGCCATTCTTCTTTAATCTCCTTGACAAAAGCATGACTATGATAACTTGATTCATTGGTTTATTTCTTTCAGCAGGTGCGTGCGATGCACCCTTGAGTGGATACTACTCCTGTCACCTTTGACACTCCCCAGTCTGGATGAGGCGCCCCACACTGAAGAACTTTGTGAAGAATCTGAATCTGCTGATGATGTCGATGGAGAAGTAATCAATGAAGTAACGCCAAACTCCTCTGTTGGTTTAGGCCCATGTCAAGTAAGTTTCTACTCCTTATTATCATGGTAGAACATGTGAACTCTTATAAATTCTCATATAAGCATAGCCATGCTCAAATTTACAAAATTTCTATAGATTTCCGTCACTAGAAAATTTTAGAAGTATAATGCTTGGGAAAAGAATTACCTATAGCCTGGTAGGAAGAAATCCAGGTTTTGAGCTTGTTTGGGGCGTCAAAACGACCGAAAAGTAAAACTTAGGAAGTATCCAGGAAAATCCTGACAATTTTCAGACTCGACTCCGCTAGCCGTTTTTGCCATAACTCTTAGCTCGCTTGTCCGATTAATGTGCCGTTTTAACACGTTGTAGTAGACACCAATACGAAACGTTTAATATAAGAACCATGCCCAGATTCACCACAAGCTGTTGTCTGTTTCATAGTTTCCGAGAGGTAGTGAAAGTTGCTTCTGAGGCGTTTTTTGTAAAGCGTCTTGTAATGGGTTGGGCTCGTGAAATACTTCAAATATTATTTTATAATGATTATATATGATGTTTATAAGTATGTATAACGATTTTTATGGTTCATGCTCAAGAATTGTGTGTTTGAGATGTTCTAACCTAATATGCATGTCACCTCTCTACTTTTAGGTGCAGAATGACCAAAATTAGAGAGCTGGGATTGTTAGAGAAGTAATAAGAGTTATCGTTGATTTTGATGTGGATAGTGTACCTCCCCATACTAAAAACCATATTCGATCTCTCCTTCGCGTACTTGTTGAGGATGATGCTCCTACTGACGTTGATGTGTAGAATGGTAGTGTAGCAGGGGATGTGCTAGTTGAGTATCTAATGCGGGTATTATCGTTGATTCTTCTTCATTAGGACCCTCCCAGGGTACTCACGTGATGGGGGTTTCACCATTTCATCCGTTTATGCTGATTTGTAATGATCCATCTTCCCAGAATGAAATTTGTATCGTCCTATAAATGAGAAGAAGTTGTAGATGAAGCTGAGAATTCTGATATGAGAATTGAACGGATTTGTCTTCATTTGGGAGCTGCACGTAGGTAACGCCTTGCTGAAGGGACTGTACTGGAGTAAAGAGACTGGTGCCGGAGTGGAAGGAACTGGTACCTAAGTGAAGGGTCTGGTACCAGAGTGAAAGGGACTGGTACCTGAGTGAAGGGACTCATACCAGAGAGCATGGGACTGGTACCTGAGTGAAGGGACACGTACTAGAGTGAAAAAGTTTCCTCGTGAAGGGAATTTTTGAGAATGTCATAGCTGGCTTTGGCTTATGTTGTTCTAGAGTTTTGTTTGGGACGTGGAGCAGAGCTTCTCTATAGGATAATTCTAAGGCTAAGGCTGGAGATGGGGTTGAGGTTGATGGTGAGGGTTCAATTCGTGACACTTGCTGAGATGATGCCTCCTTCTTGACCCATTCGTTCTGACATGACCTTATGGATGATTGGATGTTGTAGTGCTTACTGACTAGACGACTGCTCAGACAAATATCTCTACGACTTTTGGACCCTGAATTGGCATATGTAGTCACCAGGATATTCTTCGTTCATCTGGAACAATCTTTTCAGATCTGAACATTTTTTTATCCCCTATTATAGAGAGAGAATAACGGGAGATATATCCCCTTGGTGAAATGATCTTTTGGATGGAGAGAGGGTAAAATATTGGTGATGATGAAGTGAGACTGGTCCCTCTTTGTCTTGAAATTGTAAAAGTCCCCAGGTCTTCATGGTTGACAAGGTTGGATCGTTGACTTCTTGATTGTCCTCTTTGAATGCATATCTAGTCATCCTCCTGAATATTGATTCTGGTACTATTGACGTTGGTAGGCTTGGAATCGTTGCTTGCTGCAACTGGTGACGGATCTATTCTAGGAATAATTGTTCCGGTAGAGTCTTGAGGTAAGTGAGTACCTCTCTTGAGTGATAGCCATGTCATTCTGTGTTATGGCAGAAACTTTTGTCTTTGCATCATATCGACCATGTTGAGTGTCGTTTAGGCGTTCCTGGTGTTTTCAACCCTCATACTATGAGAAAGTCAGAGATGAGCAACCTCCTTGCAAAGGATAGCTTTGAATTTCTGGCGGGTAAGGAGGCCAATGTTGATGGATCGATGATGAGTCTTTCTTTCCATGATTTCGTAGGAGTTTCTCCAGATCTTCACGGATGACAAAATCGAGTTGTTGGTACTTCTGTGGTGGGCGATCAAGAAGAATATGAACTTCCTCGTTCCTTTGAGTCTTTGACGTACCGACTTCAGTGATTGCTGTGAGGTTGGTCCTGGTTCCTATTTCTGTATTTCTTCCTGTCCCGATCTAACTTATCTAGTCCTTTTCTTTCATTAAGATCCCGTTCAAGAGCCAGATTGAAGTCCATACCGATAAATCTAGGCTCCGTTAGGCGATGACGTTGTTCCGGGGAGAGTTGCTCCGTCCAAAATTTGAGGCAAACAAGTACCTCCTTCTGAGTAGTGACCATGTCCACCTGTGTTCTAACAAGGACTTCATATCTCTTCATCAGATCAGCTATGTTGAACGGAGCTTGAGTATTCTCGGTGTCTTTAACGGTCTTGCCACCGAGAGGAGGTGTAGTAGTAGTATTCTTACGGGGAGGTTCAGTAGTAACATGGGTGTTTTCAGAATCACCACCACCAGTGCTACCTGAACCGACTATAGGAGTTGTAACTGCTCCATATCTAAGATCCACCATCTTGAATAACTGAAAATTGGCTTTTGTAATTCAGAGGTTGATCTCCTACTGCGGTCGCCAATTGTTTTAGGGTGAAAACAAATGTACGGTAAAATCGTACTTTCAAGTAGGTTTGAGAAATCAAAACCGAACAAGACGAGCCTAAACAAATAAATGGTCGTTCATACCCTGCTTCAGTCACAAAGGTGGAGAAGATTGGGTAGGTTTTAGGGAAGGGAAACAAAGAAGGTTGAGAATTATCAGTGTGATAAGTAGTGTGTGAAGGAGAAACGATTATCTCTGCGATGAATCGCTAATTTTGTATGGTTAGTTTCTTCTGACTTGTTGTCTTGTTCTTGTTTCGGATAGATGAGAATCATCTATTTGTAGTTCAAAGGAGACACACTGATCTCTCGTAAGTCGTGGAAGTTAGAGAGAGGTGGAGAAGTTATCATTGTGGAGATTGTAGTGGGGTGGTATCCGGAAAGTAAGGAATACCTGTCTGACCACTACTCCTCATCCTCTCAACTACGCTGTAACCGTCTCATTACTTGTTACCTTTTTTTTCATGGATTTGTTGTCACAACGCACGATCGCCGTAGACTTCCATACCAATATTAACTTAAGTCAAGTCAAATGACTTGCTAAGTCAGTGAGGCAAGTTGCAAAACTCATTGGATTGATAATCATACTGAGTGTCGATTCCAGGAAGTTCAGTAGTCATGTACCTGCTTGGGAGTAACATGGCACATTTAATGGCTGAGTATTATCTCACAAGTGACTTAACATAAGTCCGAGAGGCATTTGAGGCCAAATATTGTAGAGGGCTTCTTAAGTAAGAAGACATATCATAAAATCATATAAGATTTGGTATTGGGCCAATATTGAGAAGAAGGGTGTATTTCTGAGGAAAGTAGCTAGCAAAGTTAGTACTAGCTACTTAACACAAATAGTAATGTGCTAGCTCTTTTAGTATAAAAGGCTAATGTGCTAACATCTCAGGAGTGAGGACAACATTCGTAACTTCTAGCAAATATCAATTATGTTAGGGGTTAGGAAGCTAGTGTCAAGGAGGTTCAAGGTTGGCTCTTCAACTAGGTCAAGTATAGTTAGCACTGAAGTGCTAGCGCCAATGCGTTTGTGGCCAAGGACGCGCTCAGCCGTAGATAAGGTCGTGGGCGCTAAGTCATGGAGGACGTTAAAGACGCGCTAGGAGCTAGGGGCGCTTCAGCGCTAAGCATGGGACGCGTCAGATATGGACGCTCTAGCCAAGGGCGTATCAGGTGGGACGCGCTAGGCCAAGGCGCATCAGCTGAGACGCTTAGCTAGGAGCGCTGCATGTGGGACGCGCTAGGCTAAAAGACTCATCAGCTGGGATGCCAGGCTTGTCGCGTTTAGTTAGTCGGGGACACGCCACTATTTTTATGCGTTAAGTCAAGGCCGCATCAGGTACGACGCGCCAAGCATGGGACGCTCCTGCCAAGGGGCGCATCAACTAAGATGCGTTAGTTAAGGCCTTATCAGGCTAAGACTCGCTAGCTAAGGACAAGTTAAGCTAGTTAGCGCTTCTCAAGCACTAGGGTTAGTGCTGGGCAGGTTAACGGTTTTAGCGCTACGCTGGTGAAATGTGGTGCTAAGCCAAATAGAGTATGCTCACTTGGCGCTGATAGGAGAAAAGCTTAGGATTAGCCTAGCTCAAAGGATTAATGTGCCTTTTGAGGAATTGCTTTTTGATTGTGGCACGTCCAAGAGGAGTGGCGCATAATTTATGGCTTATATTTAAGCAAAGTGCTATAAAAGCATACTTAAGCTCAGATGAGCAATTTGAGAAGCATTCATTGAGAATGAAATGTTGAGCTAGAATTATCTTGGGGATTTAGCATTAGCTATTCCCGAATTTGATAGATGTTGCTGGAACATTGATGCGTATTCAAGACAAGATCAAGGAATTCAGCTGTGGAATTTATGTGACTTGAGACTAGCTCGATATGGCATGAATATTATGAGTATCGAGGAGGCTGCAAGGCCAATTTAAAATGTTTGAAGAAAATCTGTACTCTTAGTTCGCTTGCGGAATATAAGTAGAGATACAATATTCCATATTATAGTAATAGGAATATGCATATAAATACGCACATACCCTTTTATACTCCTGCTGCTTGGCAGAGGGTAATTTTATAATTCTATCCCTTGTCAAAAACTCACCATCTAAACCTACCCATGTACATAAAAAATTGTCTAGATCACCAGAAATATTTTCTAGGGACATGACTCCTCCGTTAGAAACTTTCACCGTTTGGGATGGAACAAATTGACTAAACCCAAAACCAAAGGGGGACTCAGGGTCCGAAGTAGCAATGATCATAACAAAACTCTGCTAATGAAAATAATATGGAATATCCATGAGCAACCTAATTCCATATTGGATTGTCTCTGTAGATAAAAATATCTTAAACAACATTCAATATTTGCAGACATATTACCCAACCCATCTTCAACCAGTCCGCAATAGAGGCAATTGGCTTCCCTCATACCTACAATTATACATCATATCTACTATTATATTGGTAACAGTTTAACAAACCCTATCCAATTGAACTGGATCCCGCAATTTGCGAACCTAGATCCCACAAAGTATTACCCTATCCAGACAGCACACTACACCAAAATCAGGATTTTGTAACGGTAAATTACCGTTACAGAACGAGCTTGCAACAACAATGAGCCGTTGCAAAAAACAGTGCTGACATTTTTACAATAGCAATGGCATCGTTCTGAACTTTGGACGCAACGTTTTTTAGATAAAAATAAGTGTATTTTTTCACTTTTACAATGACTTGAGACATTGCAAACACAAATTCGTAACATGAACAAGCCGTTCTAAAAATATTGTAATAACTTACAGCAGTTGTGAAATTAAAAATTCGCAACAGCTGAATGCCGTTACGAAATTTTCTACTGGTTCACTTAGAACAGATAACAATATCCGAATCGGAGACCATTAATTCGGATCCAAATTTTGTAATAAAATTTGTAGCAGATTTTGGCAGTCGTTAAATTTTTACAACTCACAAAAAAAAGGTGGCCAGTTTTGGCTTGCCTGGTCAAAACACAGTTCCGTGTTACGATGGAAATATCTAAAGAACTCAAGTTTGATTCATCTCTCTTCCATAAACCCATCATTAAGATAGTATATTTATGTTGCCCAAAATATAAGATCTACGGTTAAAAATAATAGTTTTAGATCGAATTTATGTTTTCACATTTCCAGCGTGACTAAATTAACCTTTATCCATTACGTATTATTAATAAAAAGATTTTAAATATAATTCCATTAATAATCGGTCAATTAATCATGAACGTTTTTTGAGGGCAACAATTTTTTTTTTTTAATTTTTTTATTTTATATTCTCGTTGTTATAGCAGTTTCTTCTTTTGTTCAACACGAGTTTTACGTTCTCGTTGAGCTCATATTAGGATATATGCGTTATCTTTTAATAGATGTGCTAAAATTCCTACCTGACAATGTCTTCCGCCTAAATCGGCATAACATGCTAGCTTGGATAAATAAAAAGGGACGATGCCCTGCTTCTGGCTCACGAAATAAGTAAAATAACGTTAAAAGTAGTGGTATTTAACCTTCTCCTCCACCATGAACCTCACCACCATCATGATGTGGTTGTAAAGTAGTAAGAAAAAGTTCGTTGCTCGGACTTATTAAGACTGATTCTAGACTTAAATTCTAAGTTAACTAGCAAATAAATAAAAGATAATGACAAGATAAAGAAATACTGGGACTCAGGATTCCACCAATCTTCATATTCATGTGGTTCAAATATTAATTCTAGACAATTATAACTCATATAATAAAAGAATATTGACTGATTTTTTGCCAGAGTAGATTTTTAAAACATTAGATGTACATTATAAGCATAGCGCATCAAAAGTACTTGATACAAAGCATACGCCATCAAAAAAGATCACAAATAATTAAGGAAAGTCATAAATCAATTTAAATTAATAAAAAGTCATAAGAGAATTAATATAATTACCACAATTATGAAAAATGACTTCCTCCATTGTCCCAGTGATGGGAATTAGCTCATCATAGCAAAAACTCTCTCAAAATATGAATACGGATATTTTGAAGAAAACAAAATGACAAAGTGTTGCAGACTGTGAAATTGATACAGTGAAATTGATACGGATATAAGCGTTGCAGACTGTGGGTTATCATGGTTCTGGAGCAGTTTTCTGTTGCTAAAAAGACAAAGTAAAGACCAAAAGTTCCTTAGCGCAGTTAAAGAAGAACGAAAAGGTTACAGGCTTTGCGACTGTTCTGCGCAGCCTTATGTTCTTCAACTTCTTCTTCTTCCTGCTGCTGTTGCAACTCTCTCTGCAACTCCAATCTTTGTTCTGCCACTACCCACCAACTCTCGATAAACTCTTCTTTTTGTAGTACAACATCTTCACATCCTCATAGCTTCTCTAAATCTTCAAAAATCAATTCTCTTTAATGGAAATCTTTCATGGGAATATATATATTTTTCTCCCGAGCATTAAATCAGATCAAAACCCCTTGAGTCTTCTACTCGTTCTTGCTTTATTAAATGCGTTGTTTCCTTTTTTGTCTCACCAAATTGAGTGTAAAAGGATAAATACTCAAGTGTAAAGCAAATATCCAATATTACACACAAGATATCCCATTACCCTGTTTGTTCGAGATTTTAAGTTTTGGAAGATTCTTTTGATTTTTTAGTTTCCTATTCACGTACAATTCTCACTTATTGGGTAAGAAAATCTTTTGTGTCTTAAAGCTTTGAAATTCTCCTCCAAATCACGCTGATTAATTCACGCAGATGGAAAGAAACTATTCCCGCCGAAATTCTTGTTTTGAATTTGAAATGAAGCTGGGTGCCTTTATCCATGGCATGGGTGCCTTTACCAAATCTTCTCGAGGTTCTTTTAACACTTATCAACTGATTTTTTTCACGATTATTTATTCTTCCAAAAATACCTACAAACATAATAAAATACCAAAATTAGTATACAACCAAGTTCTATCAATATACAAATTGGAACAAATCAGACACATAAATGTATCTATCAAATACCCCCAAAATTATTAGTTGTTAGTCCTCAAGCAAACCTAATAAGAAAATCCTAACTCACTGTTGCAGGCATCGCGATTGCACTTAGCATGTGCAACAATCCTTTAAACCCATAGATGTCTCTATCGGACAAGTTTTAGTCTCGTGAGGGTTTACAAGAGGTGTACCCTAAAAACCTTTTACTTTAAAGCCTAGCTACTTGTGTACGATTGAGGGTAGACACTAAACATGCTATTTAGTTGGCTACAAAATTCTTTGGCTATGGGGGGAATTACCCTATTTTGAATCCAATTGTTCTACACGAGTTTGCACTCGAGCGTGTAAAAAATCATATAAAAGAAAACAAACCGCTACTCAGAAAGTCATACAATGGACCACAATACTCGGAATCTAACAAACCATAATCACAAGAATAAATTAAGAAGATGGATACAGATATAGAAGTGTGTGCATGTTGACTAAGGTGAACGGTGTTTCCCAGAATATCAGTATGAACGTCAGCGCTAAGATGAACCATAATAGATTGAGATACGCACCCACTGGTCTTAATCCTAATTTTAGTATCAACTCATATGGTATATACAAGGTCCCCAACTGTCGATTTTTTGAATATATATATATATATATTTTTTTTTTTTTAATGTATTGACAACATGATTGGATCATTTGAATCCAAGCGCAAGCCCCTTTTCAGCAGCTTACATGATAGATCCACACTTGCTTAGGCGACGTAGTCAGGGAGAACACACACATATTGTTATCCAAGTGTCAAATTTTTTTAATGGTCAAGTTCAATTAAAATAATGGGGCTTGATCTCAATCACTCTACTTCATCCTAACGGCGACAACAACGATACTAGTACCCCACCAAATCAATTAGAGAAACATAAAAAGTTACAAAAATAAAAACAGAACGTGATATGGTGACGACTATCATGTTATTTAAAACACCTGAGCTTTTTCCTTTTATGAATAAACCATTTAGCTGGGTCCCTCAACTCCTACATCCAAGAAGTTTGTTTCCATTTACTTAGAATGGTCAGTGTCATCCTGAAATGTTCACAAATTTCTAAATTTTGGAGTTTTGTTATTGCACTAAAATTTTCTCCCTTACCCCCAAACTTAAATCTAACATTGTCCTCAATGTTCTAAAGATAAATGATTAAAAGATCGAACAAGGAGAAACTGTTTCCAATTGAAAAAAAGATTTAAGGAAGGATATTACCGTGTCGCATGAGCATGGGTTACCTCCCAGCGAGTGCTAAGTTTAAAGTCTTCATCCAGACTTCAATACCACAAAATGGCTAGTCACCTTTCAAAATCATATACCAATAGCCGAAACAACTGTAGGTCAACAGTACCAAATAAAGCTGAAACACAAATAGAAGACACCTGTACTAGATCATACAAATAACAAACTAAGCACAACCTTATCTAAGGTTTCTTTCAGAACAACGGGGTTTGTATGGGGTTCCCATTTAGGTTCCATATATGTGTCTATATAAACAGGTTCATCCGAACGACGGGTCTCTAATAACAGGAATTCCTCATGGACAGCATCAGGAGGATCGGGTTGTGGAGTCTGAAGAAACTCAAGTAAAACCTTAGACGCATAAAGCTTGGGTCACAAGTTAGGGACTTTAAATAGGGATACTCGACAATCACAAGAATATTCACTACCCCCAAACTTAGGGTAATCATTACTCTTAGATAGTTCTAAAACTATTGCTTGAATTTCAGGGTCCCTAGAGTCCAAAAAATACTCGAGAGCTTCTTCTAGAGACTGGTCACATATCTGATTAAAGAGAATGATATCATCAAATTTATCTGAGGAATCACCAAATAAAGTGTCGTGCAAATGATCCTAAAATAAAGTGCTAATAATATTCACTTCTTCTAAATCATCGATCTCAGAAGGTTGTCTCGTAACATTAAATATATTTAGTTTAGTAGTCATATTACCAAAAGATATGTTCATAAGTCTGGTTTTACAGTTGATGACAGCATTAGATGTGGCTAAAATCGGGCGACCTAAAATCACCGGTATTTGAGTACTCTGGTCCTGAGCAGGCTGGGTATCTAGAAAAAAAAATCCACTGGATAAATGACCCTATCAACCTCAATAAGAACATCCTCTATGACACCACGAGGGACTTTGACAGACCTATCTGTTAAATGCAGTGTTATTTTGGTCGGTTTTGACTTACCAAGACCTAGCTTGTTGTACACATGATACAGAAGTAAGTTAACAATAGCTCCTAAGTCAAGCAATTCCTTATCAACCACGTGATTACCAATCACACAACATACGGTGGGGCATCCAGGGTATTTATACGAGGGTGTTTGGTTCAGAAGGATTGAACTTACTTGACCAACTAAAAAGGATTTCTTATGGACTCTAAGCTTACGCTTTCGTGTACAAAGATATTTAAGGAACTTGGAATAAACAAGCATTTGCCTTATTGTTTCTAATAATGGAATGTTGATGTTCGCCTGCTTAAATATATCAATTATATCGTTGAAAGTCGATTCCTTCTTCGTTGGAGCTAACAACTGTGGATATGGGGCTCTACGCACAAAGGTAGTCATATCAGGAATTGCTTGGGAATCCTTAGAAATTGTTTCAATCTTTTCAGCTACTGGCTCTTCTTGGGAAGTAGAAGGTGGAAGTTCAGTATGTCCCCTATCAGGCATGGTTACCTTGTTGTCAACTATCTTTCCACTTCTAAGGGGTTATAACAGAGTTCACATGATTGAACGGTTTCTCTCCAGAAGATACTTCATGAACTCTTTTAGGATTAGGTTGTGTCTGACGAGGAAACTTACTTTTTTCTCTCAATGACTCATTCAACTGACTAACCTGATTTCGTAAATCAGAAATAGCCTGAGAGTTAGTATGATCCATCTCTTTACTATCTTGTAAACTTTCTTCAATAGATTGCTGAAACTTTGCAGTGCTCAGGGCTAACATGGAGAAAGACTCTTCTAAAATCATGATTTTCTTATCTGAAGGGTTCTGAAACTGGGCTGGACGTGAAAGATTCTTAGTATAGACAAAACCTAGGGGATCTTGAGAATTACTAGACTAACCTTGATTATGGCCCTCGCACCAGGAAAAATTAGGATGGTTTCTCCAACCAGGGTTATAAGTTTCTGAATATGGGTCAAATTTCTGACGGTTTTCAAACCTAGAGTTGTTATAAAAAACATGGGCTTGTTCTTCATATCTAGCATGATTTGACCCTTGATTCATTTCTAAGGCCACTAGACTCATAAGGATATCATACCCATTATAAACTCTATCGACCCTATGGATAGGATTCCTAGTTATTTCTGGTTCTCTCATTGAGGCACATTGCCTAGTTTTCTCAGCTAACTCGATGAACGAGTCAAAACATTTATATGGGTTCTGATGGGTGAATTCTCTACCACTCATTGTTTCTACCATCATACGGGTCTCACTATCCAGGATATAACAATTCATTAAACCTTTCAACATAATCGTGTAGGTTTTCACCTAATTTTTTCTTATAGGTTTGAATCGACTGACGAACAACAACAATCTTATGGTGTGGGTAGAATTTCTTTAAAAAAACCTCTACAAGACCATCCCAGGTGGTGATTGTTTTAGAAGGAATAAGATGATACCACTTTTTGGCTTTATCATTAAGAGATAATGGAAACAAAAGCAACCTAAGCACATCTTTGGAAACATTCAGATAACTCATTGTTTCACAAATCATTTCGAAGTCTCTTATATGGGTGTAGATGGTGGGTTTTTGACAAGGATAAAATAGTAAATTACCTCTCAAGACTCTGGTCTGAGAAGTACTAAACTTTTGAAAGTTCTACAAAAGAATTCTTGAGTAGGCACCAATCCTTACCCTCTCTTAGGCGCCAATCCCTACTCTCTCTCATGCGTATATCCTTGTCCTCTCTTTATATGTCTGGCCAACATATACGATCAGATTGATGAATTTAATCAATATTCATCACTATACAAAATCATGAGAACATCACAGGCGCGCACAACAACCTTCCCAGATGTTCTATGACTTTTACATAAAATCTCTTAGGCTCCTAGATGGATTGCCCACTAGTATAGAGCAATTTGAGTATTATTTTCGGGTGCTATATTCCACAGCTGAATCCCAAATTTACCTATGTTAATTTTCATGTTCAAATTGAGCAATATTAACCTATTATATATATATATATATATATAATTAAAGTGGCTGTGCTTAAATTAAAATGTCAATATGACAAACACAATTTCATAGCCTCTACTGGCCAGAATCCCACCTCGATCACATTAATCCTTTGCTTAAAGAGACAACTAATGTGAGTAGGGAAAGAATTCAATTTAAAGGGTCTTTGAAACACTTGAGCAGCAACACTAACAAATGTGTCAAAAAATGTGACAAAGTATTTTCAAACCCTAATTAGGGTTTGAAAACAAAATCCGCAACACTTATAACGTAGCAAAGATCATGTCAAACGCTTTCAAACCCTAATTGGGGTTTGAAAATAAATTTACAACACTTGTAAACGTGGAAAAACTGTGTTAAAAGGTATCCTCTAACCTTAATTAGGGTTTGAAAATAGTTTTGCAACACTTATAAACGTTGCAAAAGTGTGTCAAAGAACTTCAAACCCTAATTTTTGCACACTTCTTGCTCCTTTTGCTTGTGCGTCTTGCTCTCTAGAGCAACTTTTACACAAATTCATCCCTAGCATGGACATCATGCTTTCACTTCAAATATTCGAAAATTTAATTTTTTACCCTCAACATGTGAGGCTGAGTACAAAGAGTGAAATATGAGCGTCTTGCTTCATGTTCAAAATTTTGACGTCTAGACTCTTAACAAAATTTTGACGTCTAGACTCTTATCAAATTTTGACGTCTAGACTCTTGTCAAAATTTGACGTCTAGACTCTTACCAAAATTTTGACGTCTAGGCTTTTGTGAAAATTTTGACGTCTAGACTCTTGTCAAAATTTTGACGTCTAGACTGTTGTCAAAATTTTGACTTCTAGACTCTTACCAAAATTTTGATGTCTTGTTTCTTGTCAAAAAATGGCGTTTTATTCTTTTACCCTCAACGTGTGAGGCTGAGTACAAAGAGTAAAACATGAGACTCCTTCTTCAAGACTAGAGATTGATGCTGCTCCTCCTCCTCTTCTTTCACGTGAGGACCAAATCGGCCACTCTTCTTCTCCTCTCCCTCTCACGTGAAGACAAGGCTTGGTGCTCATCCTTTTTCCTTTCACGTGAATGCATTAACTTGGCAAATTAGGGTTTTGAAAAAACCCGAAGCTATACTAGGCCTCCCGGGTATATTTTCGTATGAGGCATCATATACAATTTTTCATGCTCAGCAGCATACACTTATTTTTATAAAATAAATATGTCGACACGATTAAGATGGACACACTGATCCTCATACTCAAATAAATATATATTTATTTTATTCTAGTCTGCTAGACTCTTCAACTAGTCAAGCAAGACGTGTTTTGTTCTTCTAGACTCGTCAGCTAGTCAAGCAAGACACATTTATTCTATTTTAAGTCTGCTAGACTCGTCAGCTAGTCAAGCAGGACAAGTTTTCAGTCAAGAGACCCGTTGAGCAAGTCTCAATCGACTTAACATCAGTATTGCTTAATGCTACAATATTACACGAGACATCAAATGTCACAAATAAGGGGACACTAACTAGGGTTTTGGTCTGGCGGTCTATAACATGTGGTGCAGCAGGGCACCCACTAAAGAGAAGTTCTGGAAAGATCGATAACATTTGAGTAGAGGGGTGGGAGGTCGAGTAACTGACTATTCAACATTAATCGAAGTGGAGAGCAGTTGTCAACACCTTCTCCACCTTCCCCACTTCCCCACTACTCAACCGTCAACAGTTTCTTCCAGAAAAGAGGTTGAGTGGTTACAATAGCTATGATATAAATAAATATTCAATTTTTTGAACAGATAAAGATAAGTTTCAAGTTGATACACGACAATAAGTTTACAACAATTGAACAATTCTAACACAGAACAATTCAAGTGGATCAACCTTGATCATTCAATCTTTTCGCACAGAAGAATTGTTCATAGTTATTCAAACCAACTACATCCAACAGAGTCTGATACTCTGACCTCATTCTTCTCTCGCTTCCCTTCCTAAGACCAACCCTTCTCCTTCTCATTTTGTGACTGAAGCAAGACCGGAACGACCATTTCTTGGTTTCTTCCAGGATTGTACAGATTGATCTCTCGAATCTAAATAAAGTACTTCAATAGTACAAATGTTCAAGGATTGACGAATTATCACCTCCTCACCCTACTTTTTCCTAAAATAGCCTTCAATTCGTTTTTCCCCACAAACATTTTGGCGACCACAGTGGGAGATCTTTCTCTCAGTTGTAATTTTTCAATTTCTCAAATTTTAAATTGGTCTCAGGTCAGGATCAGAGACTACTCCTAACGTGAATTCTGCTAGCACCAGTACTAGTATTCCTGGTAACAATTCTGATGAACCAAGGGATGAGCAAACTTCTCCTACCATTGTCGATTTGATGTAAACTCAAGAAACTCTTGCAAGGAGTCAAACAGAGATGGATGCAACACAGAAAGAGGTCCTCACCTTTCTCAAGACCCTAACAGAGAAACTACAGCTGAAGAACAGACTCGAAATACTTCTGAAGCAACTGCTGAAGCGATCACATCAAGGGGTCATGCTCGGGATGATAGTGAAGTTCGTATTCTTTCTAACCCAATGACAGAGAGGAGTCATCAACCCAATTTTATTACTCACGAAGACTTAGAATGACTTCTTCAGCGTAAAAGAGGAAGGATTCGTCGCTCATTCATCTCACGATACTTGACAGTTTGAACTCTCCAAGCCAGCATCGTCTCCAACATCAATACGAATTCTTGTTCCAGCCTGGCTCATCAGCAACAACCGACGATATAGCGAGACTCTACGCCTCCCTTATTTTATATGAGAGGGTCAAATGGATAGAGGCATGATATCTCCATCTAATCATCTTATGTAATTATAATGGTAGATCCCAAGTGATTTATACTTACAGATTGACGTTGTTACGGTACTTCTCTTCCCCAACACATTAGAGGATCCACCACATCTAAGGGACCGAGGAGTCGAGGAGCCAGATCAAAATATCATTCAGTACTGGAGACCCAATACAGTCATCAATTTCTACCATAAGGTCCTGGATACCTACATCTGTTTAACTCCTTCAGAAGAGATTGCCACACCTTACGAGAGGATAAATATTATGGACAGTCTGTCATGACGTCAATAGAGTGCAAAGCCCTAATGGTCTAGAAGCAGACGTATGGAGAAGATATAACATTACTCATCCATAGCCAAAGATCTTCAGAGTCAAGATAACGGTACTGAGGCTGCAAAGCGCAATCTACAAGATCTCTCTACATCAAGAATCTCATCCAACTGAGATATCCCTTCATGTTGTTGGTCAGGTCAAGAGTGGGAATTGCACCCATGCTGACTACTTCACTCCGGAAACACCAACCTTCTCAGAAGTGCTGCCACCTTGTGTATTCGTGTCAATCATCATTGCAGTGACAACATCTTCACTCCCCTGAGAAAGAAACGTGGTGGCATCATCGACATCATCAACCACCACTAGCTCTACGTCATCCTCTTGCTCATTCTCGTTTTCATCCTGAGAAATCATCTCAACAAGATTAGGAAGGCTCGAAATACAAAATTCAAGTTTCGACCATGAAATCCATAGTATAAGCATAACAATGATGCAAATATTCATATTGGATCATTCCATGACGAAACAAGCTAGCCAAATGCGTAAGAACACGTTTCTCAGCGACCCTTCTAGGTACGTTTTTGCACTGTCCTCTACAAAAACAGAAATTGGGAGCAATTGGATACATCCCAAAAGGTGAACGGTATCGCGGCTGGAAACTGACAGAATTCTTCATGAATTCCTCCTGATTTTTTACTGTTAGGTCATTTGACCCCCTAAATGAGCTAGAAACCCAAATTTTCTTGCGAGGGCAGATAGAAAATTCTTTTCTCAACAAAATGCTGGGGTCAACCATCAAAATACGAGTTCGTACGAAGATTCTACAACAATTCTAATAAAGGGTCTTATATCTGAATTTTCTGGTGACGAGTTTTCACAACAACTCTTGACTTATACAAGCATGTATCTACTTCTCTAACATGCTCAAGTGTTCAGCAACATGAATATGAAGTTATGAAAGACTTTCAAATTTCAATAACACATGGGGATTGCGTCATCGTTTCATGAAGACTTTACCAACACATCGCATTCCCACCATGAAGACTCCATCACCATGTGGTACTCAACTCCATAAAACCTTCACCATCCGACATGAAGTACTCAACTCCTTACGAGAGCATCATTTCCTCTTAGAGATCTCATGGAGCCAACATCAACATCTTCAAGTGCACTCATACCATACAAATTCAGAAATTGGTAACAATCGAGAAAGAACGGAGTAATGCATCCTTCATAAGAAGTGTTCGTCTACATCTCTGCTACTACATACTCAAATGACACGTCTATTGTACATACAAACTGGGAGATATGGCTCTTATAATGAAGACTATGGAGTTAGAAAATTTATACGGGATTATTAATCAAAATTGTGCAAGCGCGGTTTACCGATTGTACGAATTCCAAACTGAGTGGTTCTTTTTGTACATGATAGTTTAGTCTCTTAGCTTCAAAAGTTGGGTCAAACACCAAAATCCAGCACAGTATGAATTTTCTACAATTTCCGGAGTGAACGATGTGCAAGCTAGGGTTTCCATACGAGATTTGAAGATACTCTTCCTCTAAAGGATATCACCATATGTGAAGATGCATCAGCCTTATGTTATTATCACTCCACTGTTGTTATCTTATAAAGAGCGTACCTTGGTAGCATATCCATGCTGGGTATCCTTGAAGTGATGGTAGGTGTTGGGTGATCTACTGGAGTTCTCTACTACTTGATGTCACTAGCTACTCGAAGAGGCTTTCATGATGTGGTCATTTGTTCATTACTATTCTGCTCTTCCGGACCAGAAACACAAATCTGTGAGAACAAAGAAACTTTATTGGTGATGAAAAGCCATATTACCTATGAATGGAATCTCCTGGCGTGTTTGATATTATCTCCCTCATGCAGATTGATTGCTGCTTCACTTATGCGACTGCCAAGGGAGTTCAGGACGACTATAATATTCCTGGGGCCCGCTCTTTATAACAAACTGTTACTCGGAGTTTTGAAGGGAACAAACTTATTTTGGTTTGTACAACAAGACAAGACTCCAACTTTGTCCATCCACTTATCGCACCCATCAACACCATCCTAACTCGTCATTCATCAGTTTTAACATTACCAAGTTTATCCTAATTTTCTCCCCACTCGTCCATCCTAACTCATCTCTGCATGTTCGACTAGCTTGCTCCACCTATCTATCCTAGCTTGGCTCAAATATCCTGCTACTTTGACATCCAGCTGCCTCAACTCAAACTTCGACCAAGCTTGCTTCTTCTTTTGTCCAACTACAACCCAAGACACACACGTACATCAACTCTATCGAACTCAGCTTGACCAGTCTTGCTGCTTGAACGATCAACATCTTCTGAAGCATACTCAATCAAGCTTTGCTCATCCATATACTCACTACTTCATTCGAAGCCTTTAGTAGTCAAGATATGTTTCATGCAAACTCGAATATTCACTTCAACTTCAAAGTAACGCTCGACTTGCCAAGATGTGTTTATCTACCTCAACTTCAAGTCGCGATCAAACAAGCTTGTCCACCTCTCTTTCAAAGATTGAACGACTCCAACATAGTTCACTTGTTCACTAACTCAAACCTTAAAAGATTCGTATGTCTTGCTGCCTCAAGCCAAGGCTTCTACATAAAGCCTTTATCCTAACTTGTACGATCATCTCCCCCTCCTAATTCGTCTGCTTTCAAATAACTTACTATCCAGATACCTCAACTCAAGCCTCAATCAAGCTGACTTTGTCCTTTTCCAACTTCAATCAAATTTCATTCACACCGCTCAGGTCCAAGACGAGTTTGTCCACCTCGATTTCAAGTTATGCTCAATTGTCTACTATTAAACAAGCTAGTACGTTTTCCTTTCAAAGACTAAGCACATGTGGTTCACTGCCTATACATACAAGGCACATGCGTCCATCAACTCTATCAAACTTACATGACCAGCTTTACTACTCACGTCTAGCTCCATTTAGAGCTGCTAGACCAACTTCGTTCAGCTTGCACGTCAGGCTTCAATCAAAGCTCGTTCGTTCACCTCAAGTCTAGACGTATGTCTTACCTCAACATCGAGATAGTACAAACGCTCTACTAGCAAACTATGCGTGTCCTGCCAACATCAAGAGCCTTGCTTTGCTATAAGAGCACTAACAATGCAATCAAGATGTTCTTCTATGCTTGCTTATTCAAAAGCTCAAGATGACCATTATTCCTCTGGTAATATCTAACCATTGAACTGTCAAGTTATTCTTTCGTTTTATTCTTGTCTGTCAGGCCACCATCTGGTGCTTACCACGCAATATTACTCATTTTGTGCTAAGCAGGGGACTTAATGCAGATGGTGGGTTTTTGACAAGGATAAAATAGTAAATTACCTCTCAAGACTCTGGTCTGAGAAGTACTAAACTTTTGAAAGTTCTGCAAGAGAATTCTTGAGTAGGCGCCAATCCCTATCCTCTCTTAGGCGTCAATCCCTACCCTGTCCTCTACCCATATGTCTGGCCAACATATACGATCAAATTGATGAATTTAATAAATTTTCATCACTACAAAAAATCATCAGAACAACACTGGCGCACACAATAACCTTCTCATATGTTCAATGATTTTTACATAAAATCTCTTAGGCTCCTAGATGGATGTCCCACTAGTATATAACAATTTGAGTATTATTTTTGGGTGCTATATTCCACACATGAATCCCCAAAATTACCTATATTAATATTCATGTTCAAATTGAACAATATTAACCTATTAATATATATATATATATATATATATTTAATTAATTAAAATGCCATATCAGAGCTTAAATTAAAATATCAAAATATGACAAAAACAATTTCATATCCACTACTGGCCAAAATCCCACCTCGATCACATTAATCCTTTGCTTAAAGAGACAACTAATGTGAGTAGGGAAAGAATTCAATTTAAAGGGTCTTTGAAACACTTGAGCAACAACACTAACAAATATGTCAAAAAATGTGACAAAGTATTTTCAAACCCTAATTAGGGTTTTAAAAAAACCCGCGACACTTATAACGTTGCAAAAAGCATGTCAAACGCTTTCAAACCCTAATTAGGGTTTGAAAATAAATTCACAACACTTGTTAACGTGGCAAAACTGTGTCAAAAGGTATCCTCTAACCTTAATTAGGGTTTGAAAACAGTTTTGTAAAACTTATAAACGTTGCAAAAGTGTGTCAAAGAACTTCAAACCCTAATTTCGAAAATTAGGAAAGCTAACCCTAATTTCTGCACACGTCTTGCTCCGATTGCTTGTGCGTCTTGCTCTCTAGAGCAACGCTTACACGACTTCATCCCTAGCATAGACATCATGCTTTCTCTCCGAATATTTGACAATTTTACTCTTTTACCCTCAACATGTGAGGATGAGTACAAAGAGTAAAATATGAGCCTCTTGCTTCATGTTTAAAATTTTGACGTCTAGACTCTTATCAAAATTTTGACGCCTAGACTCTTATCAAATTTTGACGTCTAGACTCTTGTCAAATTTTGACGTCTAGACTCTTATCAAAATTTGACGTCTAGACTCTTACCAAAATTTTGACGTCATGCTTCTTGTCAAAAGATGGCGTTTTACTCTTTTACCCTCAATGTGTGAGGCTGAGTACAAAGAGTAAAACATGAGACTCCTGCTTCAAGACTAGAGCTTGACGCTGCACCTCCTCCTCTTCTTTCACGTGAGGACCAAATCGGTCACTCTTCTTCTCCTCTCCCTCTCACATGAAGACAAGGCTTGGTGCTCATCCTTTTTCGTTTCACGTGAATTCCTTAACTTGGCAAATTAGGGTTTTGACAAAACCCTAAGCTATACTAGGACTCCCGGGTATATTTTCGCATGAGGGATCATATACAATTTTTCATGCTCAGCAGCATACACTTATTTTTACTAAATAAATATGTCGACACAACTAAGATGGACACACTGCTCCTCATACTCAAATAAATATATATTTATTTTATTCTAGTCTGCTAGACTCTTCAGCTAGTCAAGCAAGACGTATTTTGTTCTTCTAGACTCCTCAGCTAGTCAAACAACACACATTTATTCTATTTTAAGTCTGCTAGACTCGTCATCTAGTCAAGCAGGACAAGTTTTCAGTCAAGAGACCCGTTGAGCAAGTCTCAATCGACTTAATATCAGTATTGCTTAATACTTCAATATTACACGAGACATCAAATGTCACAAATAAGGGGATACTAACTAGGGTTTTGGTCTGGCGGTCTACAACATGTGGTGCAGCAGTGCACCCACTAAAGAGAAGTTCTGGAAAGATCGATAACAGTTGATTAGAGGGGTGGGAGGTCGAGTAACTGACTATTCAACCTTAATCGAAGTGGAGAGCAGTTGTCAACACCTTCTCCACCTTCCCCAATTCACCACTACTAAAACATCGACAGTTTCTTCCAGAAAAGAGGTTGAGTGGTTACAATAGCTATGATATAAATAGATATTCAATCTATTGAACAGATAGCGACAAGTTTCAAGTTGATACACGATAATAAGTTTACAACAACTGAACAATTCTAACACAGAACAATTCAAGTGGATCAACCTTGATCATTCAACCTTTTCACACAGAAGAATTGTTCATAGCTATTCACACCAACTACATCCAACAGAGTCTGATACTCTGACTTCATTCTTCTCTCGCTTCCCTTCCTTAGACCAACCCTTCTCCTTCTCAATTTGTGACTAAAGTTAGACTGGAACGACTATTGCTTGGTTTAGGCCGGGATTGTACAGATTGATCTCTTGAATCTAAATAAAGTACTTCAAGAGTACAAATATTCAAGGATTGACGAATTATCACCGACTCACCCCACTTTTTGCTAAATTAACCTTCAATTCGTTTTTTCCCACAAATAGTGGGTATACTGGTTCCCATTCTCGAACCCCCTAAATGTACGAAGCATGCCAATTGTCCCAGTTTTAATAACAAATTTGGTAGTAGTGGCTGGTAAAACTACCCCTGGGCCACGTACTACTCTTGAAGGGTTCATACGATCTCTAAGGGTTTTGTCACCTGGACTTCATGCTCATTATTACCACCCATTTCGTCAAAAACCGATGTACCACCTAAATCCGTGTAACGGGTTGGACTCAAACAAAAAAGGTCGTTCTCTTCAAGTTTATTTCCTACACGAATCCAACGAGGCCTACACAAGCAAGAAGTGTTCGACAAGAATTATACAGTGTTCACTATTATAGGTAAGCTTGGTTTACCTTAGTAGACAAATCCTGGTCAGCGGTACAAGACTAAGGCTTGTGGAATTTCAGCTGGTAACTCCCATCAGGCCCAAGGTACGGGTTCATCTTACTTTTCCACATGGTTTTTCTAAAAATCGGTGATCTGACGATGCAAAATGGTATGTGCAAAGGTGTGTTTTTTTTATAATAAATAAAATACTAAAAATAAACAAGCAAGCAAACAAGATAATAAAAGTCCAAAAAGGAAATAAGGAAAAGGAAAACTAACAAAAATAAATAAAATCTAAATAAGAAATACAATCTTAGATTTTCTGCACTTTTGTAGGCAAGTCAAACTTTCTACTTTTATTTTCAGGTAAAACCTACACACCAAAAAAAACAAAAATACCCAAAGTAAAATCATGGATATAAAAAAAATAAACTAAATAAATCATAAACTAAACTTAACCAAAAACTAAACCTAAAAAGATAAATAAATATATAACCCCTAACCTAAAAACAAATCCGCGTCAGCGGCGTCAAAACTGATGTGATTGTAAAGTGGTAAGAAAAAATTCGTTGCTCGGACTTATTAAGACTGATTCTAGACTTAAATTCTTATTTAGATAGTAAATAAATAAAAGATAATGACAAGATTAAGAGATATTGTGACTCAGGATTCCACCAATCTTCATATTCATGTGGTTCAAATATTAATTCTAGACAATTATAGCTCATATAATAAAAGAATATTAACTCCAATTTTTTGCCAAAATAGATTTTTAACACATTAAATGTAAATTATAAGCATGGCGCATCAAAAAGTACTTAGGACTAAACATACGCCTTCAAACAAGATCACAAATAACAAATCAATTAAATTAATACAAAAAGTCATAAAATAATTAATATATTTACCACAATCATGAAAAATGGCTTCCTCCATTGTCTCAGTGATGGGATTTATCTCATCATAGCAAACACTTCTCAAAATATGAATACATAGCTCAAAAATGTTTAAAATGAAGGAAAAAAATGACACAGTGAAATTGATATGGATATAAGCGTTGCAGACTGTGGGTTGTCACGGTTCTGGAGCAGTTCTTTGTTGCTAAAATGACAGAGTAAAGAACAACAGTTCCTTAGCGCAGTTAAAGAAGAAGGAAAAGGTTACGGGCTTTGCGTCTGTTCTGCGCATCCTTATGTTCTTCAGCTTCTTCTTCTTCTTCCTGCTGGTGCTACAACTTTCTCTGCAGCTTCAATCTTCGCTCTGCCACCACCCCCGAACTCTCGATAAACTCTTCTTTTTATACTACAACATCTTCACATTCTCATAGCTTCTCCAAATCTTCAAAACTCAATTCTCTTTAATGAAAATCTTTCATGGGAATATATTTTTTTCTCCCGAGCATTAAATCAGATTAAAACCCCTTGATTCTTCTATTCTTTCTTGCTTTATTAAACGCGTTGTTTCCTTCTTTGTCTCACCAAATTGAGTGTAAAAGGATATGTACTCAACTGTAAAGCAAATATCCAATATTACACACGAGATATCCCATTACCCTGTTTATTCGAGAGTTTAAGTTTTGTAAGATTCTTTTGATTTTTCATTTTCCTATTCAAGTATAATTCTCACTTATTAGGTAAGAAAATCTCTTGTATCTTAGAACTTTGAAATTATCCTCTAAATCACGCTGATTAATTCACGCAGATGGAAAGAAACTATTCCTGCCAAAATTCTTGTTTTGAATTTGAAATGAAGCTGGGTGCCTTTATCCATGGTATGTGTGCCTTTATCAAATCTTCTCGGGGTGCCTTTAACATTTTTTGGGGTGCTTTTAACACTTTTCAGACCATTTTTCCATGATTATTTATTCTTCCAAAAATACCTATAAACATAATAAAATACCAAAATTAGTACACAACCAAGTTCTATTAATATACAAATTGGAAACTAGTCAGACACATAAATATATCTATCATATAACCACATCACTATTAATGATAGTTATTCTTGAAAAAGAAACACAACCCAACACCTCCACCACCACCATCATCTTCTTTATCTCGCAGCTCCCCACCACAGCCATCACTTTTCTCAAATCTCTGAGATTTCTTAAAATCTTCTTCTCATTCTTCTGCTACTGAGTAAACCCTAAATTTCTTAATCGATTGAGTTTGATTTCTTCTACTGGATTGAATACTGAAAAGGTGTATCATGATTATTATTTATCCCAGAATCCAACTCAAATTCCCCAATTCGATAACATCATTGCACCATTATGATTCACAAACTGTTTTTCTAATATAATCAAGTTACACATTTTTTTTTGTTGATTGTTGATCAAAATGAGAAAATATTGGCTGTTGACACAGTTGTGGTGATGCCGATTTTTTTTATTGATCCCAGGGTCTACATGAATTAGAAGTCATACGGGTCTGTCACCATGCATGAATTGTAATGATTACCCAGAGTTTCAACTAATTATATACCGATTGCCATAAAAATAACCATGGCTAGAACCATGGCAAATATAAACTGGCACAAAAATATAAGTTACGGTCAGCAGACATGGCAAATAATCTTTTGTCATGGTTTTTGTGAAATAACAACGATCTAATTGTGATAATTTATTTAGTAGCAATGTGTGTAATATATGAACGTGGAGGTCAACGTGGAATATTGCACATACGTCTTGGGTGCAATACATATAATGGGGTGTACATTGGGGTCAACGTGGGGGTACGGTATTCATCATCTTTTTTATGGCTATCTCATCCGATTCTTCTCCTTCACCATTATCTCGTTTGATTCTTCCCCAATAATTAAGATGCATATTAATTGTAGTGATAAGATCAAAAAGAATTCATTATAATAACAAAGAAAGAGTGAGACACAAAGTATTTATATGACAAACTGAGAAGATGGAGTAAAAGGTAACTAAAGAGACCGTTACCAGTTGTCACACACTCACTAGATACAATCACACAAAACCAATAGGACAGAGACAAATGTACTCTATTAGAGACAATAACCATAACGGATATAAGATGTAAAGAGAATGTAAGAAAAGAGAGTAAAAGCTGAAGAATAACAATTATATCTTAATTACCCTTCCTCAAGGACAAGGGGCTTCAACACCTTGAGTTTGTTCTTCAGAAATTCAAACCTAGGAATAGACAATCCTTTGGTAAAAACATCAGCAATTTGAGCATATGTAGATATATACTGGAAGAATTTTTATGAACCAACTCCCTAACAAAGTGAAAGTCTATTACTAAGTGCTTCATTCTGCTGTGAATAACATGACCATAAACTAAGGCAATAGAGCTTTTGTTATCACATAAAAGTAGGGGAGGATCAGAGACAAAGATATGCAAATCGCTTAATAGTTGACATAACCAAACAATTTCAGCTGCTGCAGAAGCTAAAGATCTGTACTCAGCTTCAGTACTGGATCTGGCAACAGTAATTGCCTGCTTCTTAGAAGGCCATGAAATGGGATTTCCTCTAAAAAATACACAGTAACCACTAGTAGATTTTCTGCTAGTAGGATCTCCAGCCCAATCTGCATCTGTATAACCTTGTGATAGACACATTTTTGTGTCTAAATTGTGCTCGATTATCTATTTTGATAGTGTTCGATTTTGTACTCATTATGGGTTTTTATGTATTTTCGAGAAATAAATATTTGTGGAAAAATCGGCTCAAAAAGTGATAAAGGCACCCAAAAAATTACTAAAGGAACCCAGACAGTTGTTAAAGGCACCCTCCCTTTTGAATTCAAATCCGGATTTGGCGGGATCACATGCTTCACACGTAAAAATATCCTGATTTGTGTCGGGTCCTATTTTCAAGGGATTTAAAGGGTTGTTCGAGTTGGATATTTGAAGAATTAATCAACTTAGGTCTGCACACATTATTTACAAGAGTTTTACGCCGGAAAAAATGGTGAAAATTAAGTTGGCAGCCGGAAAAGAAAACCTCCCTGGATTCGGATAAAACAGGATTTAGAGTTGGTTTTGGTTTTGTTTTGGAGTCCTTATCAGTTCACATGAGTTACTAGGGTTTACTAATCCTATATAAAGCAAAGAGAAGCAAAGAAAATGGCAGGCAGAGCCACCGAAAAAAATCAGGAAGAAAAATAGTTCATGCTGCTGCGAAGAAGAAGAACTGTCGCTGATACTGTCGCTAGTTCTGTCGCTGACGCAGCTGCTGAAGCAGTCTTATATCAACAGCGCCTGGGGTCCTTCTTTCTTTCATGTTCCCTTTTCCTTCTTCTGTAACGTAGAGAACACTTCTCTGTAACGCTTATAAGCGTCTCTGTTCTTCTGTGTTACTCCTTTTTCACCATTGTAAGCACCTTTTGAGCAATGAAAGTCTATTTTGAGTGTGTTTCCATTACAATGAGCTAATCACCATCACTGGGCGACGGAGGAAGCCGCTCATCCAATAATTGTGGTAACTTCTATTTTAATTATATTTATTCTACAATTCTTTTATTATTAATTGCTTGAATTAAAATTGAAAAAATGGTTTTTCTCAAATAATTGTGTTTTCTTTTGATGGGTCATACTTGGTTTTTAAACTCTTGATGTCTCATGCTCTTGATTAACAATTATTCTTTCAAAAACCTATCTTTGGCATATTTTGATTAAATTGAATATAAGAATTGTTAGATGTTATCACTGAAGTATTGGTCAATGGTGGAAAGCCCTAGTTTTTCTTCATCCATTTTAAAATCAAATTGTTTTAATTCTATTTATTTTCTGTTATTAAAAATTAGGTCTAGAAATTAAATCTTCACAAGTCCGAGAATCGAACCTATTTTACCACTATATTAAAATCATATCAATTCTTGGCGCCGCCGACGCGGACTTGTTTTTAGGTTTAGAGTTTTAGATTTATTTTTAGGTTTTTATTTTTGTTTTTAGTATTATTTTTACTTTTTTCTATTTTACGTTTCTTTGGGTATTTCTCTTTTTGCTACAGGTTTGGATCTTGGATTGAAAGGAAATAAAGCCAAAGACTTTGGTGATTAAAGACTTGAAGTTAAAGTTAAGGACTTGGAGTTAAAAGTTAAAGCTTAAAGAACGTAGAAGAAGACAAAGACTTTTATTTTTAGATTTTATTTTTATTAATTAGATTTATTTTCTTTAGATTTTATTTGTTTAGAAAATTGTATTAGTAATTTTTATTTTTTCTGTAATTTTTCTTTTATTTTGGATACTTTTTGGACTTTATTTTGGACTGTGGACTTTATTATTATTTTTAAACCCTACGGAAGGGTAATTTAAATATAAATTGCTACATGGAAGGATGACAATTACGATATTGTCTCGGCCCCTCGGGTTCGTACACTGACACAGGAGTCGGTGGCCCGAGTCGACTACAACCGATTCATTCCCCGTCTGGTACGGGAGGTAAGACTCGATCAACCTACGAATCCCATGCAAGTGGGTTTACTGTATTCCTTCGTATGCATATATGTTGAGGAATTGAATACAGACTTATTTTTCTAATAAAGGGAAAGAACTGGCCATATAAGATAAGGACTCGGATTTCATCACTCTTTCCTTCTTGCCCTTTTTTGGAACACGTTACCAAACACGAACCTAAACCTTAAAATTTTGACTAGAAAGAGACCGATATGGTAACGAGCTTATAGGAAACTCGTTCAAAAGGACTGTATTGGTTACTTTGTTAGCCTAACTCGAAGTTTAGGAAGATTATTGTAAGTTCATTAGAGTCGCCTTGTAACCCATAGAAAAGTTGTCAAAGATACATGGTTATAAAAGCTCCTTAGAGAATATCCCGTTTCTCTTCGACTTAATTTAATTCGGAGCGTTCTAAGAGGTTTGCTAAACCTATAACTAGTTGCCTTTTGAAAGAATAAAAAGCTGATCTAGAAACAATCTAAGTGGAGCCATCATGCTTTTTGTTTGCTATATCCAATAAGTTTGATTTGGTTGAGTCAGCCTTGTTTGTGATGGTTTAGAATTCCCTTCCAATTAGAATTTATTTATTTTTTAGTTTTTTTAGTGTATGCCAAGACCTCTTTAAATCATCACTGAGCGGGCTTGGAAAAGAGACACTCTGGGTCTTTTGGTTAGTGAAAAACCTAGTAGTTCTGTCCCTGGAAACGAGGACCTCAAAGACTCTTCTTTTGAGGGCCCTGTTTTTGGAAATTTTGAATTTTGAGAACTTGACACTGTGTGAAGAAGTTACTTCTAGTCCTTTGATAGCGCCATCAATGGCAACTTTAAAAGCTTTGTTGAACCCGACTAGGACTTCTCGTCCATCATGTATCAAGTTAGCTGAAACTGAAGCAAACTATGAGTTGAAACCTGGGACCATACAGATGCTCCCAATCTTATTAGGGAAAGAAAATGAAAACCCATATTTCCATGTTAGGGATTTTGAGGAAATATGTAGTACCATCAGGATCAAGGACTAGATGATGAATCATTGAAACTTAGACTGTTTCCTTTTTTGCTAAGAGACAAAGCCAAATCTTAGCTATATAGTTTGACTTCCGAGTCAATTGAAACCTATGAACAACTTACATCTGCCTTTTTCCAGAATTTTTCCCTAGGCATAAAACATCATCTATTAGGCGGCATATTTGCACATTTGCTCAACAAGAGGGAGAATCTTTGTATAGGTATTTAGAAAGGTTCAATGACTTATTATCACAATGTCTTCATCATGGTTTAAAAAAATGAAGTCTAGTTCAGATCCTTTACGAGGGTTTAGTTTATTCAACAACAACCATGGTTGAGTCTTTATGCACAAGCGGGTTTGAAAATAATACTGTCGATGGCGCGATGACATTTTTGAATGAAATCGCCGAGAAAACCCAACAGTGGGAAAATAGTAGGGATCCCCAGAGAACAATTCTTCTAAGTAGAGGGAATGTTAATAGGGTAGAAGGATGTTTTGAATCGGATGGCAAAATAGCGGCTATATCGAAAAGGTTAGAAGCTTTAGAACTGGCTCAATCTAGTAGTATTGAGCTCGAACCATTTTGGGAAGGACAGACTGTTGAAGAGCAAGCCCATGCTCTTTATAATAACACTAGGTTTGATAATCATCAGAAGTTCGACCCTTATTCAGAAACCTATAACACTGGTTGAAGAAACCATCCTAACCTTTCTTGGTCTAAGGGCCAAAGTAAAGGTCAGTCTAGTAATTCTAAGGTTCCCCCAGGTTTTGGTTATGCTAAGAATCCTTCTGGACCAGCACAATTTCAGAGTCCGATAGATAAGACGATAATGAGTTTAGCTGAGTCTGTTGCCTCATTGACTCAGAATACTAAAGACTTCCAGCAGTTTGTCAACCAGAGTTTACGAGAAAATCAAAAGATTGTTCAGGCTAATAGTCAGGCTATTTCTAATTTAGAAACCCAGGTTGGTCAGATCGCTGAGTCTTTGAGATAAAGAGAAAAAGATAGGTTTCCTAGTCAACCCCAACCCAATCCTAGAGGAGTTCATGAAATATCTTCTGGTGAGAAATCTCCGAGTCATGTAAATGCAATTAGAACTCTTAGGAACGGTAAATTCATAGACAACAAGGTAACTATGCCTGAAAGTGAACATATTATAGTTCACCCCTATGATCCAGTAGATGAAGAGACTGATGAAGTATCTAAAGAGCCTGAGGTAACCCCTCATAAGCCGTATTTTGTGCCCAGAGCCCCGTTCCCACAACTGTTAGCACCAACTAAGAAGGAATCCAACTTTAATGACATAATGGAGGTTTTTAAGAAAGTCACGATAAACCTTCAATTATTAGACGCAATTAGGAAGATTCCTACTTATGCCAAGTTCCTTAAGGACATGTGTACGCGAAAGAGAAAGCTTAGTGTACAAAAGAAAGCCTTTTTAGCTAGTCATGTGAGTTTAATTATTCAGAACAATGTAACCCCTAAGTACAAAGACCCAGGGTCCCCGACCATTTCTTGCACAATAGGTAAATACCGTGTCGAGAAAGCGTTACTTGACTTAGGAGCCAGTATGAACTTACTTCAATACCATGTGTACCTGCATTTAGGACTTGGTGATTTGAAACCTACTCAGATGACATTGCAGTTAGCTAATAGGTCTGTGAAAATTCCTCGTAGTGTCATAGAGGATGTTCTTATTGAGCTCGATAGGTTTATTTATCCAGTAAATTTTGTTGTCCTTGATACCCAACCTGTCCCTGACCCAGAGAATCAGATACCTGTGATACTAGGTCGCCCGTTTTTAGCGACATCCAACGTGATCATTAACTGTCGAAATGGTATTATGAACTTATCTTTTGGTAATATGACTATTGAGCTGAATATTTTCAATATTAGTAAGCAACCACCTGAGCTAGATGACACGTGCACTGAAGAGGTGAACATGATAGGAACACTAGTTCAGGAGTCATTACCAAACACTTTGTTAGAAGATCCATTAGAGAAATTCCTAGCCCACTTTGGGTTTGATTTTGATGATGATAGTGTAATCAATGAGGTGAATGCTTTGTTACACTCAGCCCCTTTGTTAGACACTAGTAATGTATGGAAACCTAAGTTTGAACAACTACCAGTTTCTAAGTCTACCCTAATTTCTTCTTTAGAAGAGCCTCCTAAGTTGGACCTTAAACAACTACCAGATACTCTGAAATATGTGTATTTAGGCCCATCTGAGACTTTGCCTGTGATTGTAGCATCCGACTTGGATAGTAACCAAGAAAGTAGGCTAGTGACCGTGCTTCAAGATAATAAGGAAGCTTTAGGGTGGACCATAGCAGACATTAAGGGAATAAGTCCTACTGTTTGTATGCATCAGATTCATTTAGAGGATGATACAAAACAGTCTAGGGAGATGCAACGTCGACTTAACCCTAATATGAAAGAAGTAGTTCGAACTGAAGTGTTTAAGTTGTTAAATGCGGGTATTATTTACCCAATTTCAGACAGTAAGTGGGTCAGCCCCGTTCAGGTTGTCCCCAAGAAATCAGGTATCACTGTAGTTCAGAATGATAACAATGAATTAATCCCAACCCGAGTGACCACGGGGTGGCGTGTTTGTATTGACTATAGAAAATTGAACAAGGTCACAAGGAAGGATCACTTTCCCCTTCCTTTCATCGACCAAATGCTAGAGAGATTAGCTGGACATAGCCACTATTGCTTGCTAGATGGTTTTTCTGGTTATAATTGGATTGTTATTGCCCCAGAAGACCAAGAGAAAACTACTTTTACTTGTCCCTTTGGTACCTTTGCGTATAGACGCATGCCTTTCAGGTTGTGTAATGCACCCGCTACTTTTCAGCGTTGTATGATGAACATATTTTCTGACATGGTAGAACAGTTTTTAGAGGTCTTTATGGATGATTTTTCGGTATTTGGGTCATCTTTTGATGAATGCTTGCATCATTTGACATTAGTGTTGACTAGGTGTAAGGAGAGAAATTTAATGCTTAATTGGGAAAAATGTTATTTCATGGTTCGATCAGGAATTGTTTTAGGGCATATCATATCTTCTAAGGGTATAGAGGTAGACAAAGCCAAAGTTGACCTTATTAAGACTTTACAGGTTCCCAAAACTGTACGAGATGTTAGGTCATTCTTAGGGCACGCAGGCTTTTATCATCGATTCATTAAGGATTTTAGCTTGATTTCTAGACCTCTTTGCAATTTGCTTGCAAAAGATGTTAAGTTTGTCTTTGATGATGCTTGTTTAGAGGCTTTCGAGAAGCTTAAGACTTTACTCACTACCGCCCCCATAGTTCAGGCTCCTAACTGGAACCTACCCTTCGAGATAATGTGTGATGCTTCAAATTATGATATTGGTGTCGTATTAGGTCAGTGAGAAAACAAATTACTTCATGTGATTTAATATGCTAGCAAAACTCTGAATGATGCTCAACTGAACTACACCACCACAAAGAAGGAATTGTTAGCCATTGTTTTTGAGTTAGATAAGTTTAGATCTTATCTCTTAGGTTCTAAGGTTATAGACTTTACTGATCATGCTGCTTTGAAGTACCTTATGTCTAAGAAGGATACTAAACCTAGATTGATTAGATGGATCCTTTTTCTACAAAATTTCTCTCTAGAAATTAGAGACAAAAAGGGTGCAGAAAATGTAGTATCATACCATTTGTCTAGACTCGTTGTGGAGTCCCCTGATGATTCTTCTCCTGTGAAAGATAGTTTTCCTGATGAACAACTATTCCTTGTTTCCAAATCACCTTGGTTAGCAAATAGAGTGAATTATCTTGTTACTGGTCGAATGCCTCAACACTGGGGTAAACAAGATCGTTCTAGGTTTTTAGTCGAGGTGAAGCATTTCTTTTGGGACGATCATTATTTGTTTAAGTATTGTCAAGATCAGATTATTAGGAGATGTATACCTGAGAGTGATTAGTCCAGTATTATTTCCTTTTGTCATGATCATGCTTGTGGAGGTCACTTTAGTGCTAAGAAGACTACTGCTAAGATATTACAGTGTGGACTCTATTGTCTGTCATTGTTTAAAGACTCCCACATTTATTGTGTTACTTGTGAACGCTGTCAGAAGTTAGGAACCATTTCCCGTAGAAATATGATGCCTTTGAACCCGATTTTAGTTATTGAGGTCTTTGATGTGTGGGGCATTGATTTTATGGGTCCATTTCCTAATTCCTTTGGTTATTTTTACATCCCTGTAGCTGTACACTATATATCTAAGTGGGTAGAGGCGGTTTCGTATAAAACAAACGACCACAAGGTTGTGGTCCAGTTTTTGAATGATAACATATTTGCACGTTTTGGTACACCGCGAGCTATAATTAGTGATGGAGGGTCACACTTTTGTAACTGACCGTTTAAGATTTTAATGAAAAAATATGGTATTACCCATAAAGTAGCTACCCCATATCACCCACAGACTAGTGGTCAAGTAGAGGTTTCCAACAGGGAGATAAAACGTATTCTAGAGAAAACAGTTAATCCTAATAGGAAAGACTGGTCGTTGAGGCTTACTGATGCCTTATGGGCTTACCGCACTGCGTTTAAGACCCCCATTGGAATGTCACCCTATCGTCTAGTTTTTGGCTAGGCATGTCACTTGCCCGTCGAGTTAGAACATAGAGCATATTGGGCTGTAAAGCAGTTAAATTTTTCGTTTGACAAAGCTGGAGCTCACAGGAGGCTCCAGCTCAATGAGTTGGAAGAGATTCGAAGAGATGCATATGATAGTGCTAGGGAGTATAAGAACAAAATGAAACTTGTGCATGATAGAAATATTTTAAGAAAGTCATTTTCCCCATGTCAAAAAGTTCTTCTATATGATACTCGTTTCCATCTTTTCCCCGGGAAGTTACGATCTCGGTGGACCGGTTCGTTCGTTGTTCGCACTTTCCTCATGGTGCTATTGAAATTGAGACTCAAGATGGTAGAAATCCTTTCAAGGTTAACGGTCAGAGATTGAAACCATTTTTAAATCCTTTCCCTACAGGTGATGTTGAGGAGGTCCCTCTGGAGGACCCTGTTTACCTTGATTGACCATCAAGGTTTTTTCTGTACATTAGTAGATTTTTGTAGGTTATTAGTTTTTTTTAGTTTATTCTCCATAGAAGGATTGCTATGCTTCACTCAGGTACTATATTTCTGACTTACCTCGTTATTCCTCTTTTTACTTATCTATTGGTACTGCTCTTTATTTCAAAATATTGAGGACACTGTTTGATTTAAGTTTGGGGGTAAGGGAGAAACTTTTGAAATAAAAAAGCTCTAAAATTTAGAAGCTTGTGGACACTTCAGGGTGACACTAACCATTCTAGGTAGATGGAAACTTAGCTCTTTTTCTATAGGAATTCATGTTCCCAGTTAAATGGTCTATTCATAAAAGGACAGAGTTTAGGTGTTAGAAATAGCATGATATTCGTCACCATATCTCGGAGTCTATCTCGACCATATCACTTTATGTTTTTACTTTTGCAATTTTTTGTTTTTCTAAGTGATTTGGTAGGCCCAGTATCAAATCGTTATCGTCGTCAGGATGAAATAGAGTGTTTTGAGATCAAGCCCCATTATTGTATTTTTTATTTTAAAAAAAAAAAGAAATAAAAAAAAATAGAATATTGACACCTTGATAGCAATATGTGTGTGTTCTCCCTGTCTCCGTCGCCTAAGCAAGTGTGGAACACAGGATCCATGGGAACTATCATGTAAGATGCTGATAAGAACCATGCGCTTGGATTCAATGTGATCCAATCATGTTGTCAATACATTTATTGTTTTATTTTTAATAAGTCGATCGCTGGAACCCGTGTATATACCAGTTGAATCGATATTAGTATTAGATTTAAGACCAGTGGGTGCGTATCTCAATCCATTAGGATTCATCCTGGCACTGACCTTTCAGACAGATACGGGAAACACCGTTCACCTTAGTCAACACGTGCAACCTTCATATTTTCCATGTCCATCTTCTAAATCTTTTCATGTGATTGAACTGTGATAGATTCTGAGTCTTACGGTTGAACACTCGTGTACAACAATTGGACTCATATAGGGTAATGATTCCCATATCCGAAGAATTGAGTAAGCCACTAAATAGCTTGTTTAGTGTCTATCCTTAATCGTTCACGAGTCGCTAAAATCTGGAGTAAAGGTTTTGTGGGTATACCTCTTGTAAACCCTCACGAGACAAAACTCGTCCACTAGGGACACCTAGGGGTTTAAAGGCTTATTACATATGCTAAATGTAGTCGTGATTCCTGCGAAAGTGAGTTAGGATTTTATTTTCTAGATTAGATTTGTTCGAGGACTAGCAAATAGTAAGTTTGGGGGTATTTGCTAGACACATTTTTGTGTCTAAATTGTGCTCGATTTTCTATTTTGATAGTGTTCGATTTTGTACTTATTATGGGTTTTTATGTCTTTGTAGGTATTTTCGAGAAATAAATATTTGTGGAAAAATTGGCTCAAAAAGTGATAAAGGCACCCACCAAATTACTAAAGGCACCCAGACAATTGTTAAAGGCACCCTCCCTTTTGAATTCATATCCGGATTTGGCGGGAACATATGCTTCACACGTAAAGATATCCTGATTTGTGTGGGGTCCTATTTTCAAGGGATTTAAAGGGTTGTTCGAGTCGGATATGTGAAAAATTAATCAACTTAGGTCTGCACACCTCATTTACAAGAGTTTCACGCCGGAAAAATGGGTGAAAAACTAAGTTGGTTTTGGTTTTATTTTGGAGTCCTTATCGGTTCACATGAGTTACTAGGGTTTACTAATCCTATATAAAGAAAAGAGAAGCAAAGAAAATGGCAGGCAGAGCCATCGAAAAAAATCAGGAAGAAAAATAGTTCATGTTGCTGCTGCGAAGAAGAGGAAGAACATAAGGCGCTGAAGAACTGTCGCTAGTTCTGTCGCTGACGCAGCTGCTGAAGCAGTCTTATATCAACAGCGCCTGGAGTCCTTCTTTCTTTCCTGTTCCCTTTTCCTTCTCCTATAACGCAGAGAACACTTCTCTGTAACGCTTATAAGCGTCCCTGTTCTTATGTGTTACTCCTTTTTCACCATTGTAAGCACCTTTTGAGCAATGAAAGTCTATTTTGAGTGTGTTTCCATTACAATGAGCTAATCACCATCACTGGGGCGACGGAGGAAGCCGTTCATCCAATAATTGTGGTAACTTCTATTTTAATTATATTTGTTCTACAATTATTTTATTATTAATTGCTTGAATTAAAATTGAAAAAATGGTTTTTCTCAAATAATTGTGTTTTCTTCTGATGTGTCATACTTGGTTTTTAAACTCTTGATGTCTCATGCTCTTGATTAACCATTATTCTTTCGAAAACCTATCTTTGGCATATTTAGATTAAATTGAATATAAGAATTGTTAGATGTTATCACTGAAGTATTGGTTAATGGTGGAATCTTAAGCCCTAGTTTTTCTTCATCCATTTTAAAATCAAATTGTTTTAATTCTCTTTATTTTCTGTTATTAAAAATTAGGTTTAGAAATTAAATCTTCACAAGTCCGAGAATCGAACCTATTTTACCACTATATTAAAATCATATCACATTGTAAAGCTGCAAAACTCTTACCAAATAGAATTCCATGACCAAGAGTGCCTTTTACATATCTTAGAATCCTTTTAGCAGATTGAAGATTAGAAGTAGTTAGTGAATACATATATTGACAAACTTGATTAACTGATGTACATGGTGGGTTTTTGACAAGGATACAATAGTAAAATTACATCTAAATACTCGAGTCTGAGAAAATATTAAACCTTAAAATTTTGTAAAGGAATTTTAGGCAGGTGCTTACCCCTGCTCTCTCTCAGGTACTTATCCCTATATTCTCTCTATATGTATGACCATATATGATTAAATTACTAAATGAATCAACATTCATTACTATATGAAATCATTAGAATAACACTAGTGCTTATTATGCCATTCCTAGATATTCTATGATTTTGACATAAAATCTCAAGCTCCTAGATGGATTGCCCACTAGTATAGAGCAATTTGAGCATTATTTAGTGCTATATTCCACAACTGGATTCTCAAAAACTACCTTATGTCAGTATCCATGCTCAACTGAACAAACTGACTCACTAAAATACCTATATAGCTTTATATAGAAGATTACATATGAATTACTTTGATTAAAGTACCACAGTTGTGCTTAGATTCAAAGTCAAAATTGTGCCAAACGCAATTTCATAGCTTCTACTAGGTAAACCCAGCTTCAATCACATTAATCCTTGCTTAAAGAGACAACTAATGTTAATGGGTGAAAAGAATTCAATTTAGGGTTTTCAAAACGCTAAAAAATAAGTTTGCAACACTTATAAGCGTCTCAAACGATCAAAGAATACTTTCAAAACCTAATTTGAAAAGGAGACGCTAGATATAAAGCGCTACATAAAGTTATAACACAATACTGGTGTGCCTTAGTTCCATAGCACCAACCATATGCGTCTTTGTCTAAAGACTAAGCATGTAGGTTTTAGTCTTAAAGACTAAACAAGTGCGCCTTTGTCTCAAAGACAAGATTAATGCGTCTTAGTCTTGCTACAGACCATGTGTGTCTTTGTCTCAAAAAAACAAACTAAGGCATTTTTAATCTTTTGTCCTATACTTGTGCATTTTAGTTCTAAAGACTAAACGTGTGTGCCTTAGTCCAAAAGAAAATCTCATGCGTCTTTGTCTGTGAGACCAAACTGAGATATTTCTTTTACCTTTTTTCCCTGAACTAATGAGCCTTAGTTCAAATAGCTAAACTCGTGTGTCTTAGTCCAAGAGCAAAACTGGTGCGTCTTTGTTCAAAAACCAAATTCATACGTCCTTGTCTCAAAAAACCAAGCTAAGGTGTTTTACTCTTTTGCCTTCAACTTGTGCGCCTTAGTTACAAAAGGATCAACTCGAGCGTCTTAGTTTAAAGGCTGAACTCTCGCGTCCTACCTATCTTGTCCAAACAAGGCGTTTCACCTTTTTTTCCCCTCAACTTGTATGTCTTAGTGGAAAGAGTAAAACATATGTGTCTTTCCTTTTTGTCCGAACTAGGCGTTTGTACCCTTCTGCCCTGAACTTTTGCGACTTAGTTCAACAAGCAAAACTCGTGCGTCTTTTCTCCTAGTGAAAAACTCGTGTGTCTTTGCTTCTAGGGAAAAACTCGTGCGTCTTTTCTCCTAGGGAAAACCTCATGCGTCTTAGTACAATAACCAAATACTAAAGCATCTCACTCTCGACTCCTTTCAACTAAGGAGGCTTAGTAAAATTCCTTCCAACTAAGGAGGATTTGTACAATTCCTTTAACTAAGGCGACTTAGTATAGTCCGACCAACACTAAGCTTTAAAACCATAATTTTCCTATCAAAGGCCATACTAGGCCTCACTCATAAATGTGGCCTCTCACACATATATTTTCATATATGGCCTCATATACATACTCTCGTGCTCAACAACTTCATATACATATTCTTATGCTCAGCAACATACACTTATTTCTACAAAATAAGCATCTCAATGCAAAATTGACTAACTTGACCATTACACATAAATAACTACATATTTATTTTATTTTTATCCTGTTAAGACTCATCAGCCTAGTAAAGACAGGTTTTTAGTCAAGAGACCCACTAAGCAGGCCTCATTTGACTTAACATCAATAGTACTTATTACTATAAAAATTACACGAGACATCAAATGTCAAAATATGGGGATATTTACTAGGGTTTTGGTCTAGCGGTCTATGACACGTGGTGCAGTAGTGCACCCACTAAATGAGAAAACTCTGGGAAGTTAATCAGCAGTTGAGTAGAAGAGTGGTAGGTTGAGTAACCGTCTATTCAACCTCAATCGAAGTGGGGAGAAGTTGTCAACACCTTCTCCACCTTCTCCACTTCACCACTACTTAACTATCGACACTTTCTTCCAGATAAGAGGTCAGGTGAACGGTTACAATAGCTATGACTATAAAATAAATTTCTCAATCTATTGAACACAAGAAGTCTGAAATACGACAATTTCAAGGCTAAGTCTAACACAGAACAAATCAAATCGATCATTCAACCTTCTCCCATAAAGAATTATTCATAGATATTCGCACCTACTATATCCTACAGAGACTGATACTCTGACCTCAATCCGTTTATCGCTTCCCTCCCTAAGAGAAACCCTTTTCATTCTCCATGGTGACTGAAACACGAATGGAATGACCATTACTTGGTTTAGTCCAGGATTGTACAGATTGATCTCTCGAATCTAAACAAAGTACTTGTACAGTAAAAATGTTTAAGGATTAACGAATTATCACTTGCTCATCCTACTATTCCAAGTCTATCCTCTTAGTTCATTTTCCCCACAAACAACTGCAAAGCAAAGTTATAATCTCGTCCAAGTTAAATAATGAAAGGCACCCAATAAAGATCTTTATTCTGTAGGATTTGATAATAAATCACCCTCATCTGGAGTAAGCTTGAAAGAATCAGGACAAGTTGTAAAACAAGGTTTGAGACCTACCAAATTTGTTTTCTCAAGAAGTTCCAATGTGTAATTTATTTGGAACAAAAAAATTCCAGCATTAAATCTTTTGACCTCCAAACCAAGGAAGTAATGTAGTTCACCTAAATCCTTTACCAGAACTGAGCTTGTAATTATGAGATAACATGATTGCAGAAAGAAGTTTAACTACCAGTGATGATTATGTCATCCACATAGATTAGAATGATAGTTAGTTGAGAATCCACAAAATGAATGAATAAAGAAGAATCAGCTAAAGAAGGTGTGAAATCAAGAGAAACCAAAGCATCTACTGATCTTTTATACCAAGCTCTTTGAGCTTACTTCAAGTATTACAAAGATTTCTGCAACTTACAAACATAATCAGGATGATCTGCATCAACAAAACCTGGAGGATGGGTCATGTAAACATCTTCATTTTAGGTGTTATGAAGGAAAGTATTGCTAACATCAAGTTGTTTTAGAGACCAATTTGCATTAGCTACCGAAGACAATATGAGTCTGATGGTGGTTGGTTTGAAAACAAGACTAAAAGTGTTTGTGTAGTCTAAACCCTCTAGTTGATTAAAACCTTTAGCAACTAGTCTTGCATTGTGTCAATCAATTGTACCATCAACAGTCTCTTTAATTCTGAATACCTATTTACATCCCACAACATTTTTATATGGATGAGGATGAACAAGTATCCATGTACCAGCAACATCTAAAGTATTTTTCTCATTATAAAGTGCAGTTTGCCATTTAGGATGTTAGCTTGAGCAAAAGTTGTTGGTACTTTAGAGGGAACCATACTCATATAAGCTTCAAGAAGTAAATGTTTTGTAGCAGGAAATACTTTAGGTTTAAAAATACCATTTTTGGATCTTATGGTCATAGAATGAGTGATTACAGGTTCTGAAAATACAGGTATAGTGGATGTGTCACAAACTGAAGTAGTTGAAACTACAAAAGTAATGGTAGATATTGCTGCAGGTATTGTGTCAGATGTTGCTGACGAAGATAAGACCTTAGAGGTAGTGTCAGATATTGCTAAAATGTTGTGCCAGGTGTTGCCGAATTACCAACTGAGAAGGAAGGAGAATTAAGTATAATATCTTCAGAAGTATTAGAGTATGACATAAAGGATATTGTAGAGTGTAGCATCTCCATATTGCAGGAAGTAGATTGTTCATTATCTACGAAGAGAAATTTTGACTCATTGAATTCCACATGCTTGGAAACATAGATCTTACCTGTAAGAGAATCTAGACACCTATATCCCTTGTGATTATTACTGTATTCGAAGAATACACAAGCTTTACTCCTTGATTCCAGCTTATTCTTTATATAAGGTCTAAGCCATGGAAAGCATAAGCAACCACAAATTCTTAGAAAAATTATAGTATGAAGCCTTCTTTAACAGAACCTCAAAAGGAGAAACCATGTTTAAAGATCTTTTTGGCAGTCTATTGATAACATAGTTAGCTGCAATTAAAGCTTCAACCCAAAATTTGTCAGGTACACCAGATTGTATTAAAAATGCTCTTGTAATTTCTATAAGATGTCTATGCTTAGATTCCACAACACCATTTTGCTCAGAAGTGTTTGGACATGTGAGCTCATATCTAATTCCACTATCTAAAAGATAATTTCCTAGTTCATTGTTAAACAAATTCTCCACCTCCATCTGTTCTTATCATTTTGATTCTAATAGGGAAAAAATTCTCAACAAAGTTCTTAAAATGCTTAAATATAGTCTTGAAGTCAGATTTAGCAGCCATTGGGTAAACCCGACATAATTTACTAAAATTATCCATTATATTTACATTAAATTTGTAACCAGATACATGTACAATATGTGTAGGATCCCATACATCTAGATGAAGAAATTGAAAATGAGCAATATTAATAGAACTAGACATCATGAAGGGTTGCTTATGGCTTCTAGCAAGCTTACAATCATTACAAAAAAGAGGCTCATGTAAAGAGACAGGTAATGATAAATTCCTACAAACTTTATTCATAGTACTAAAGGATGGATGACCTAAATTTTTTTTGCCAAGTTGAAGCAGATATCTTGACACATGACAAAGCAGCTGAGGTAGTAGGTGAAGTAGTTGGTGAATAAACATGACATTGTAAAGGATATAGTACACATTTACTGATCCCCATGAATAATATCTTCTGATATATAAGATCCTTTGCAACATAATCATGAGTAAAGGTAAGCGAGCTTTTGTTTTCACTAGTAAATTTGTGTACATAAATCAAGTTTTGAGCACATGTGGGAACATGAAGCACATTTTTTCAAAGAGAAAAACTTGTTCTGAAGAATAAAACTAGAGTCGCTAATGTGCGAAATGGCCATACCTTCACCATTAGCAGTAGCAACCTGTGCAGAACCATTATAAGAAGTAGAAGCACCAAAATCATCCATATTGTAAGTAAGGTGGTTTGTTGCACCAGAATCCATATACCATGGATTTTTTCCTAGAATGTTTGCACTAGCATGCACGGAAGAAAGATTTTGTGGTGCTTCACGGCCTTAATATGCAAAATTCATTCATTGGTGACATTCAAGAGATGTATGACCAATTTTTGAACATATCTGACAAATAGGTCTAGTACTCGAAGGAGCAGTGGATCTTGGTGAGAAACCATCAGTAGATGATGATGAACGAAAAGATGGATTAAAGTTACCGTGAAAACCTCCTTTGAATGAAAACCCACAACCACGACCACGAAATTTATAATTGGAATTAGGTCGCAAAGCACGAAAAGTACCTTGTGAAGATGATGCAAGAAAAGCCTTTGTTTTTGCATCTGATCTGATATAAGCATTGTGTTCAGCAAGTATAATTTCTTCACTTAATAGAAGACTATGTAACTCACTGAAATTAATAGGAGGATATCAAATCCTAATGGATGTAGCAAAAGCATGATAGTCTGGTCCAAGACCACCAAGAACAGTAACCAGAAGTTCATCATCTGAGATTCGAGATCCACAAGAAGCTAATTGATTTGAGATTTTCTCAATCTCAGAGATATAAGTAGAAACTTTGGAAGAACCTAATTTCATATTCTGTAATTGTGTGCGAAGCTGAATGGTGTGAGCAGATGATGAAGCACCAAAATAATTCTTTTGATGTGAAACAATCAGAAACAAGAACTATGACCGAAGCAGAAATTAAAGCATTAAGATGAAGAAGAACACAAGTATCTTCATCTTTCCAAGTAGAATAGTTTGATTAACAGTTGGAGCAGCTCGTGTGCCAGAAGCAATGAATTGAGCAGGACATTCATTAGATCCATCAACATAACCAAGAACGTGAAATTTTTGAAGAACTAGAGTAATTAGCGATTTTCATCTTCCCGAAATATGATAGGAGTGATATTTACAAGAATATGAAGAGGAACAAAAATAATCAGAAGAATTTGAAGAATCAATAAGACGAGAAATTTTGATTAAGAATCAAGAAACTCTGTAAAGAAAATATGAAGATTGAATTTCTGATGAAGAAAAACAGTGAAAGAAGTCTGATACCATAGTTGTAGTGATAAGATCAGAAATAATTCATTACAATTACACAGAAAAAATAAGATACAAAGTATTTATATGACAGACTGAGAAGATAGAGTAAACGGTAACTAAAGAAACCGTTACCAACTGTCACACACTCACTAGACAGTGAGACAAAACCAATAGGACAAAGACACATATAACTCTGTTAGATACAATAATCCTAACGGATATAAGATGTAAAGAGAGTGTAAAAAAGGAGAGGAAGAGCGGAAGAATAAGAACTATATCTCAGTTACATATGAGATTATAAAACAGTTATAATGACACGCCACCGGAACTTATATCATTATTACCATTGCCATCGGCATGACCCTCACACACATACGACCATCACCACCATTTACGCCTCGATCGACACTACCATCACCACCATTTACAAATCTGCCGACAGCACCACGCACCTAAACTCTCACCTCTGCCGCGAGCACCACCAGTAAGATAAAGAATGGGTTACTGATGATTTTTATTTATGTTAGATAAAAAAAAGATCAATGATAATTAACCTAGGATTTGTTTGGTGAATGCCCTAAAAAACCATCGACCCCAACTGACCTTTGTCAATGTGCTGTACATTTAGATTTCAGGTGTGAAAAAACAAATATTCTTTTTTCAATATATCTTCCCAAATTTTAAAATAAATAAATATATCCCAAGGAATTGCAATTTTTAACCACTTAACCAGATAATATCACAGTACCACCCCATCATCAGAAAGTTAGCTCCGAAAGTTAGTTTGTAACCTCGATTTTACCTCTCTATCGCCTTCTAACATGCAATGAACAGTTGAGCCGAGGATGCACACATGTGACCGAGAAGAATAATACCTGTAGCTTAGCTCCGTACGGAAAACAGCATTATCGGCCCCTTAAAAGTTTTTAACAGACGCTCCTTTCTCTTTTTGCTCTGATCAACTCATGTCCGTTCGTCCCATATACATTATTCTGCTTCCTTTCTACCACGAACTACAACCTCTTATCACAATATTCCACACTTGTACTGAATCCATTCTTTTGAACTTCAAATTGATATAAATGACTAAAAGCATTAGATTCTATTATACCTGTGATCAATTGACAAAATACATGTGTACAAAAGCAGATAGGACATTTTTTTTTTTTATTTATTTTGTTAAAAACAGTAGGTACTGACTAACGGAGTAAAGTAAAAACACCACACTACACCACAAAAAATGTACTTAATATTGCTAATATGCTTCAAAAACGACCGGTTAGGAGTCAATTATTTTTTTTTGCTCGACAAAGAAAGAATAAAAAAAAAAGATACAAGCCCACAGTCTACTACATACAAGAAAAGGGCAGAGACTAAGAGAAACCTTATGACAAGAGTAAGGACTAAGGACTACAAAACCCAAAGAGGAAAAGTGCGATACAAAGCACAAGACCCTTATAAGGTTAGGAGTCAAATTTACCGGAATAACAGTATGCATAGCCGGAAAATTTTGATTTAAAAACCTGTCTGATCATAAACCATAGTCGTAGGTCGGGCCATACTCACTTACACGGGCGATTTCCAATACAACCCAACCCAATTCAATCATTCATTTCATTTTTATTTTCTGAACCTGAACCCGTCTTTAATTCTACTTACTCGATCATGTTTTTCCCATGCTCAGCTAGCAGTCATAGCAATAATTCCCCCTCTCTCTGGTATTATATCTAATAATTTCATCTCCCTTCTTTTAATTTCTCTGATCATTGCTACTATTTTGAACTCTATTTTTGAATTCAATTCAATTTCAAAGATCTCTACAGTTCACACCTACAATAATTACTATTTTCCACTACAACATAACCTTATTAGACATTTTTATCTAAATGTAAGAAAAAAGAAAAAGAAAACCGGCATCTTCCACTTCAACTACCATGTATATTGGTATGGTCCAACTCCTTTGTTTTTGCTCGGCAAAGAAGAAGATGGTCTATCTGCGTTTGTGGAGATGGTCCAACTCCTTGGTGCATCACTATTGCACTGCTTCCGGTGCCCGTGTTATTATCGGGCAGAGTTAGGTGGGACAAGTGAATTAATTATCCCCATTTATTAACTGGCTCAAGTTTACCAAAGTCAAGAATATAGTTTTATCCTTTTAACCCATTTGAAATTTTGTTCCATCCTTTAAGCCATTGTCTTTCTACAATTTTACCCTATTTAATATCCATGTAATCCTATTTATGGTGTAATATCCCATGTCTTCACAATTTTATCTAATAGATGATATTTTCTCCATGTAGTAATAATCCTATCTATGGTGTAATATCCCATTTCTTGACGATAGATGATATTTTTTCTCCGTGTGGTAATAATCCTATTTATGGTGTAATATCCCATTTCTTGTCAATAGATGATATTTTTTCTCCATGTAGTCTCCGTGCTACATACGCAAAAGCAAAGAATCAAACGAGGGGCACAAAAACGTAAAAAGAAAACAAGAAGAAGAGGACATTCTCCTATCTTCCTCCCATGCATATATAGCAGCAGGAGGTCTGCATGAAAAGCCCTTTAGTCCTCTCCTCTCTCTATTACCATTCAAAGGACATAGAATGGAAACTGTTGAATAGTATGCAACATATCTGGCTGACATCATGTCTATTATATGTATTTGTCTATTTTCTGAGTGATATATTACAACAAGGCTCAGCAGTAGTAGTTAATACTGACTCAGTCGTGTGACTACTATTACTATACGTACTAATAACACTTCTACATGTACAGCCCCCACCATTTACTACTACCCAACAGAGCAAAGACAGTAGTCTGTCTAATACTAGCTAGTACAATACTAGCTAACTCATGATTTGACCACTACTACCCTGGAAATGATCAGTCTCTTCTTTCTAATCTATCTTAATTTAGTTACAGATATATTTGGAAGTAACTACAAGGTTATGATTTTAGGACCTAATTTTGGTTGGTTGAGTCCTTTTACACAGATCTTGAGAGGATTGGACGGGGGAAGTTTATGTGTGGTGTGGGTAAGGAAGCAGTTCACGAATCATGCACCAAACTTTGCGTACAACATAGAATTAATGAACCACACAAGATTTTGAGTCCGCCTTGAGATAGCGACAATGCAAGCACCAACTTTGGGTACAAAATAAATTGGACCACAAGGTGAAAAGTCACATGTACTAAATATGTTATCGGCTTGGCTTTCAAGCCAATTACCTTCATATATAGCCTAAACGTGGCACTGCATAAATGTCAATCGATGATGGTATGTACACATACTTCCGGGAGAATTATACAACTACTACGGCAAGCAAGGACTCGGTACCGGGGGAAAAAAACTCCAGTACTATAGCCAGAATTGGCCTTCTTGAAGGTCTTCCTGCATTCATATATAATTTGGGCTTAATGCTATTGGGGATTAGTAGTACGTATCAAACAGGTAAGTAGGTGTGTAGAAGATTGAAATATCCCTGCACTGGAATTTAATACTGAAGGACGCCAAAATCCAAAACCCACTGCCATGACTTAATGATTGAAGGGACAAACCCTACACACAAGGGCCACCATCCCCCCGTCCTAGCACAAAACTACAACACTGGTGGAACTTGGGAGAAAGGGGTAGTTAGTTTAGTTTTTATTTTGGGAAAAAACGGTTTAGTCCAAAAATGCGCCTAAAAAAACAGATTAGTGTAGCCCGAGTCAACTAGATACAAACTAGTCCAGAAGTTATTTGGAAAGATGTAAAGACATTATTATCCTTCGTACGGTTTTCATAATGCACACATACAGTAAATGAAACCAATTTTGTAACTGACACATTCAATCGTGAGCTGCCACGTTATTTAATTAATAGCTGAATAAAAACTGAAAAAAATAAAGAAAAAAAATCAAGAAAATCATTTAACCGAGAGAAAACGAAAAACAAAATTAGAGAAAAAAAATCAAAACCCTAACTCGACTGAAAACCAAAATCATCATCAGATAGTCTTCATCATCGAAAGCCATTGATGAATACAGTAGCAGTAAGATCATGAAGCAACAACAGAAACCAGAATCATCAGCATTTAAACCGCAATCAGAAACGAAAAAAGAAGGCAGCATGACGCCGGGCAAAAAAGAAGGTTTTGCCAAGGCTTGCTAGGTGGATAATCAGCAACATGAGTAATACAATCTAAAAACAACTGAATGATGTGATGAGAAAGGTATCTCGATTAACTTTATTACAATAGTGATTTTTCTGCTACATATGCACAATAATATACACCTTAAAAATAAGGTGTACAATAATATACACCTGGTGATAAATTTTGAATTTTGTCTTGTATACAACAATATACACCTGTAACACAGGTGTAAAAGATTGTACACCTATGATCAATATTGATACTTTGGCTTCAGATGGAACCAGAATGGGTAGAAGCTTACACTGATCAAGAGAAAGTCCTTTCGGATGAGTATCGAAGGAACAAGCAAGCCAATAACACAAAAACTCTGAAAGAAAGTCTGCGCAAATCTAATTTGCAGAGAGAGGAACTATATGAAGAGCTTACTGCATTGGAGATTAAACATCAAAAGATTAGATTGTTACTTTCATTGAAGAGAAAAGACGAAAATTTCACGGAGTTTCTCCAAACAGTTTTCCAAATGATGAGCTAAATCTTTTTTGTGTAGATACTTTGACAAAAATCTTTGCATTTACAAAAGAATTAGAGGATGAGGAAAAAGAGAGTATGGAAGAAGGGGATGACAAAGAAGATGAGGAGGAGGAGGAAGAAGAGGAGGAGGAGAAGGGTGGCGAAGGTGATGACGAGGAGGATGAGGATGAGGATAAGGATGGGGATGACGGCAAGATTGGAAGTGAACATGCAAGTGAATCTGACAAGAATGAAGTTCACTCTGAAGCTGCTGAAAAGCTAAGGTATGAAATCATTTTTTTAAATGTCTCGGTCGTTTCTTTACATCTTCTATATATGTGTACACAGATGTACATTGATAGACACATTTTTGTGTCTTATTTGATCTCAACTTGTATATTGTTAGAACTCATTTGTGTACTTATATTGTGATTTTATTGTGTTTATAGGTATTTTTAGAGAAATAAACATTTGGGAAAAATTGGCTCAAAAAGTTATAAAGGCACCCAAAAAATTCTAAAGGCACCCCCAGAATTGATAAAGGCACCCATGCCTTGGATGAGGGCACCTCTTTGAAATTCAAATAAAGTTTAGGCGGGAACTTAATCTCTCCATCTGTGAAGTATTTGTTACGTGATTTGGAAGGGATTTTATGGTTTTAAGATAAGATATTCTCTTGCCTTAATACCAAGAGTTTGTAAAATATGGGGGACTCGAACAAGATCAAACAAAATCTCCCTAAAAATGGTTGTTGCCGAAAAAAATGGAAAGAAAAAAAAAACTCGGGTTTGTTATTGCAGCAGAGAATATATTCTCGAGTCTGAGTTAGGGTAAGAGATTTATTCTCGGGTAACAACCATGGAAACAGCGAGCTATGATGAGGGGGGAAGAAAATACTTTGAGATTATGTTCCAACTGCAGAGAATAAAACATTAAAGGAGATAATATCTTTCGAAGATTTTGTTGACGAGAATTGATTTGGGTGTTGTAGTATATAAATAAGAGTCGAAGGAAAG
>JAJJMC010031210.1:853593-896632 GCA_023531435.1 Papaver californicum | reverse complement strand
TGAAGATTTTGTTGCTAAAGCTTTTAACTTTGCAACATTTATCTTCATTTGCAACGTTTATCTTCATTGAAACACTTTTCCCTCTGTAACAATGAGTTTGTAACGCTTATAAATGTTGTGAACTTCCTGTTTTTCATTATTTTCACTCTTTTTCATCATTTGTAAACATTTTGAGCCATTAACCATAATTTTGAGCAAGAGATTAATATGAGGAGCTAAACCTCTTTGCTGAGGCGATGGAGGAAGCCATTGTTCCAAGAAAAGTGGTATATTTCTATTTTAATTGATTTTTGCAATTTCTTTTATGATTATTTGATTTGATTAAAAAATTAATTTAAGGATTTTTATTAAACAATTGTGATTTCTTTTGATAGAGCATGCTTAACCTAGGGTTTTTGATGTTTTATGCTTTCAATTTACAATTGCTATTTTGAAAATCTACTTTTGCAACATATTAGAATCACTTTAAATGTAAAGAATTGCATGAATATTGATTAGATTGAATCACTTTAATTGGTTAATGGTGAAATCCATAACCTCAGTATTTATGAATATTATTTTCATCTTTTGTGTATATTTTCTAGTTTAAAAATTAGTTTATTAAATCTAAAATCAATCTTCACAAGTTCGAGAGTTTGAAACCTTTTCTTACCACTATCACAATACTATCATACACCAGTTTTCTAACTCATACATGTGGAACTGAATGACAACAATAATGGGGGTGACGGAAACACTAGAATTGAAGATAAGCATGGGGATGACGGCAAGACTGGAAGTGAACATGCAAGTGAATCTGACAAGAATGAAGTTCACTTTGAAGCTGATGAAAAGCCGAGGTATGAAATCATGTTTATTAAATGTCTCGGTCATTTCTTTACATCTTCTGTGTATGTGTACATAGATGTACACCTTTGTGATATCTATTGTATTTGTGTACATACTTGTACACTGAAATTACTAACTCATACATACATAATTCATTTTTAACACATTTGCACAACAATGTACACCATTACATTTTGTCAAAAAATGCATTTTTCAGCACTCCCTTATCAAAGACAAATGAAAATCCTGAAGATCAAGAAGACCAGATGTACCATGATAACCGAGATGAGATGAACACAAGTGAAACTGTTGAAGACTCTTTTGATGATGTTATGCTAATTTCAGCTGAAGCCATATTGCAGATGAATCCTGAAGCAATGTTACCGGTTGAACTAGAAATACTTTTACTAACACAGAGAGAAGATCCGGAGAAGGAATCTGAAATGACAAGGCAAGAAATTGGTGACATTCTAGACAACTTGTCCAAACCTGTGTTCGGCAAGCTTGAAAAAGGTTGTTACAAAATGGATCCTCAACTGACGAAGCAAAAGGTGGCAAACCTAATCTGCAAAGATTGTCCAACCTGGTCATTGGGATTGAGCCAAGAGGAACCTGCAGAAGAGTCATCTTAAACTTCATTATCTAATAAAAATGTGCAAGCAAGGATCATTGAAGAAGCATTTCAGTTCATCCGAGAGAATCCTAGTGAATTCTTCAGCTGTCAAGAAAAAAAAGTAGATCAAACTGAAAGGAAACCAGCAAAGAAAAGAGTAAAGAAAATGTCTGAAGCAGAAATGTTGAAGACCCAAGCGGCTGGCAAGTTGTAAAGAACACCACAAAAAAAGAGATTTTCAAAAAGAAAACCAGATCCTGACTTCACGGAAGGTAAAAGCAGAGCACAGAAGATGAAGGGAAAGGGGCAGATGATCAACGATGATTACTTTCCTGCACCAGTAAAGAGAAAGCCAGGTGAGTGTCAACCTCCTGCACCATTGCCCGATATTCGTCAATCCCCACTGTACAGAAACATGCCTGCAGAAGAGGACAAGAAAAGAATACAAAAGTTATTTGACTATGCACAAGTGGTGTAAGTTCACAGAACACTACCTTGCATTATTTGCATAATTGAATCTTATAAAAAGGTAGTGTGCACCACTATTTACACCATGTTAACATTTCCTTTATGATTCTGCAGCATTGTAGGTTGGGAAATAACGAAATTAGACGAGCCTGACTTGAAGAAAGATATTCTTATTGTGGGAAGAGTACTACGTGACCTGATGTTCAACAGAGATCTGGATCAAGAGGCTCTACAGTTCTACATCTACCAACGTAGAAGAACGATTGTCAATGATAGTATGCATAATCCAGATGATCATAAGTACTTGAGATGTGAATTCATGGGTCCTACTACATGTGTAAGTTTTTCAAAAAAATCCAATTCAGTTTACGTAGATACTTTCAGGTTGTGTACTTAGTTGTATACCTATTTTGATATGGCCTATTCTGTGTGCTTGTAGAAGTTGGATTTGTTAGATTTCTTTAGGTGTGTACATAGTTGTACACCATATGATATATGGTTGATATATGGTATGATTGTGTTGGCATGGATGATTGTTAGATTTCTTTAGGTGTGGACATAGTTGTACACCTATTTCATACATCAAGGATATATGGTCTGTTTTTTGGGCATGGATGTTTGATCTGTTAGATTTCTGTAGGAGTGTACATGTTTGTACATCAATGTGCTATCTCATGCATATATGGTATGATTTGTGTACTTAATTGATTACAGTACTATGTAAAGCATGATATATCAACAACGGTAAAAGAGCTTGTGGATGATTTCGTAAGAAACATGCAGGTAAATCTAGAAGTTCTAGTGGTCCCAATGAATCATTCTTCAAAGAGATTAACAATGGGAAAGCACTGGTCGTTGTTGGTGTTTAATTTCGAAGCTCTTGAATAAAAGTGGTATAACTCCTTGCACTCAGAAAATGAAAAGACATCTAAAGCTGAAGCAAAGCAAATGGCAGATAGAGTGCAAGTGGAACTCAACAAGAAGAGAGCATTAATGGGACTTCCACGTATAGAAGAGCATGAAATGAACGTCATTCAATGCCCAGCACAAGGGACTTACCCAGACTGCCTCTTCTACACTTGTTACTTTCTGAAAAGATGTGTCAAGAAAAGGAAAAATATAGAAAGAGATGAGAAGAATGCCATGGACATTTGTCATCAAATGAGATTTAAAATGGTGGCCAAGATGCTGAAACCCGTCGGAGATTATGCCAAAGTATGGGATCTAGCAGATGAAGGCCCATACCAGGACTGGCGTGTGAGTAAAAATATGAATGTATTGAAGAGGAAGAGGAGTTAGTGAACAAGAAGAAGAACACTTTCTGAATTGCTTCAAATGTTTTAATTTTCAGATAACTTTTTAAAATTTCATTTTAACTTTTTGTTTAAGACTTGCTTCGACCTGTTTTTTAACATTTTTAAACAAGTATTATCACTACTAAAAACCTTGAATTAATCTTATTATTAGTTTGAATATTGATGTTTTGATTGTAGACTTGTGTCAGACTTGCAACATATATTGCAGGATAATTTTTTTTTAAAGGTGTACATGATTGTGCACATGTACTGAAAGGGTATAAATTATCAAGATGTACATGATTGTGCACATGTAATGACAGGGATAAAAAATAAAGTATGAATTCTGATTATGCACATGTACTGACATGTTATTAAAGTAGTGTTAATAGTGCTTCTTGTTAATCAACAACTTCTCTTCATTTTATCAAAAATATTAAGGTGTACATCATTGTGCACATGTACAGACAGGTTATTAAAAACATTCACTATTCCATTCTTCAACATGGTAGAATGGTAGAATGTGACATAGTGGTGACTGCCCAAGTAAAGTCCAAACTAGATGCTTAAAGATAAATAACATAGTATAATTGTAAAAAAGAAAGGTGTACATAATGGTATACATGTACTGACAAGTTAGAAAAATAAAGAGTACATCAAGGTGTACATAATGATGCACATTTACTGACAAGTTTTTCAAATTATCCAGGCCTACAGAAATAAAAAACACATTAACAGAAGTAAAAACCATAACATAAACTATTTCAAAGAAAATAACATAGTACCATCCATTGTAAAACAAAACTACTGAAAAAAAAAGAAAAAAAATAAAACTACTAAGTCGTAAACATCATGGAAGTAGTAAAATCATCAAGGTAGGGGACATGTAGTTCTATTATGATGGCCAATGGTGAAGCACTTTGTGCATATCATGGGTCTCCTTTGCTTCTCTCAAGCACTTTTAATGCGTTGAGTTCTCCGTCTACCAGGTGGAGGCCTAGGTATGGGAACAATGATCCTATCACTAGGATCATAAACCTACGACTTGTCAAAATTGGGGATGGGGCATATGATCTCCTGGTATGCCAAGTTGAACCATTCAGTGGTGAAATATGGCTCAACATATTCATAGATGATGTCCCCCTTGGCATGAATGGCAGCACAAGCATATGCACAAGAAAAACCATTAACACGCCACCTATGACATGTACATGTTTTCTGCAGAAGATCTACATAATGAGATATGGGAGAATGAACTGCATACAAATTTTCTAACTGACTAACCCTCGAAGTACGACCAATATCGGTGTTCTCCTTGAGTAAAGCCTCGTATATGGGAGTGAGCCTATTGTTGAAAGTTGTCAGACCTTCTACCCTTCTCTTAGAATTCTTCTTCATAATCTTCAACCTGAAAAATAAAACACAAAAACATCAATCAAAAATTGATCAAGAAAAAAGACAAATAAACATGTATACACATTTAAAACAATGTACACATTAAGATAGTACATGTGTATAACAATGTACACATTAAGAAATTAAATGTGTACAACTGTGTACCCACAGTTGTAGAACTATGCACAACTTCAAAACAACTATGTACACAAAAGAAAAAGCAACTTCACTAATAAACAAAAAAAAAAACTAAAAACTAAAAACCGTACTCACCTTATCTCATCCAGAATAGCATAAGCAGGTAACTTTTTTTCATCACAAATCCAGTTGTTAAATGACTCGACAATACCTGAAAAGTGAGCATCATATCTACATATAAGAAAAAATATATTTGCCCAACACTCTTTTGGAATAGTCTTGAGAAAATTGGCAACATGACCACAGCCAAGCACATGCATACCCCACATGCAGCTTCATTGTTAGCAGTTGTATAAGAGTAAGCAAATTTGTAGAACAAATCAATAACAGCCTTGGAATTTGCGTCGCCTGATCCAATAGGAAGATTTCCCTTCAAGTGATAAAAGCAATAGTTGTGGAATGAATTAGGAAATACTTTTGAAATTCCCTGTATAAGGCCTTCTCCACGATCACAAAGAAAAACAATAGGACGAGCATCAACAACTTCTTTAAGATTTTTCAGGAACCACTTCCAATTGACTTTATCTTCAGCAGGAACAAGAGCAAAAGCGTATGGGTAAAAACCTGAAAAAAGACATGTTGGTTAAAAAACATCAATCTAAAATGATCTATGATTTATAACTTATAACTTCAACCTGAAAAAAGACAAATAAACATGTGTACAACAATATACACATTAAGAAAATACATGTGTACAACTATGTACACATTTAGAAAATAGAATACTAACAAAAATAAAGGAATACTAACCATTGTTGCCATTGACACATGTTGCAGCCATCAAAGGTCCCCTGTATTTACCAGTAAGGAAGATATCATCCAAGTAAATCATGGGCCTGGGATACTTGTAGCTCTCCTTACAAGCACCAAAATATATGAAGAGACTCTGAAATCGTCTCCTTGCATCATCAAACTCAAATTTCACATAGCTAAGAGGATTAGTTTCCTCAATGACTTTGACATACCAAACTAAATCATCATACGACTTTTCGTCATCCCCAAATTGTTGTTCAAATACTGCTTCTTTCCCTCTACGAGCATGGTGGTACTTAATGTTCGACCCATAAGTCTTCCTAAAAAGTGAAATGATCTGGTTGGGTTTTAAAGTAGGATCTCCATTTATATGATCAGATATCAAATGCTTGGCTAACTTGGTTGTCACCGATGGACTCTTCAACCTCAAACCAACACCACAACTACAAAAAGAAAACATAGAACAAGGAAAAATAAGTAACGTGCACAACAATGTACACCTAAAAATCCTACATATATAAGGTGTACAACTATGTACACCACTATGAACATAGACCTAAAAAAGCCTAAATAAGTAATGTGCACAACAATGTACACCTAAAATCCTACATATATAATGTGCACAACAATGTACACCTAAAGTCCTACATATATAACTATGTACACCACTATGAACACCATAAAAAGGAAAAATCAGTAATATAAACAAATATCAAAATCACTAACATGCGAAGAACATTAGCATATTTAAGAGAAAACCGAGAAATGTCACCATTCACAGGCCCAAAGTGAATCCTCCATGAACAGTCATCTACCTTACACTTGGCAGTAAATCGAGTCTTGTCATTTTTCAGAATCCAAATTTTGTAACTAGTAGCTAATTTGTACTTATCAAATGCAATTTTAACTGCTTCAACACCACCGATAAACTCTCTACCTATCTTATCAAAAATATACAGCTATTCATCAGAACAAGAGGCTTGCCCTTGTCTGCATTATAATCTATCACCCATGCAAGCGTAGGAGAACTTTCAGTTTAACCAAAATTTCCGGTAGTAGAACCAGAACTAGTACTACAACCAGATTTAGAACGGGAACTAGTCTTTTTAAGTACGTCAATATTCAAATAAAAATCTTCATTGTTAATCAAAGTCGTAAGAGCAACTAGACCTTGCAGAGATATATCTTCAAGTACAGGAACTCTGCGTTCATTGTACATATAACTCAAAACTATAGTCTCAGGAGACAAAGACCTCCACTGCTTACATGCAAAACGCTTCAACTCATCCAAGGTGTTGTGCATACTTACACGAAAATGCGTCAAATGTTCACCATGATTCAAGATAGCATAAACAACCTTCTCATACATGGTTAATACCCTGCATATTACAAAAAATAATATATAAAACACATAAACAATGTACATCAAAGTGAAAAATATACAGTGTACAAGAAAATACAATGTTGTAAAATCACCAAAAACATATATGAGTTACTATATCAATTAAATCACCATGAATAAAATTCAAGCATTAAAGAAACACACATATGAAGATATCAAAAGATCTAAATCACATATAAAAAGATCTAAAATCACCAACACAGAGATCTCAAAAAAGAAATAAAAAAAAAAGATCTGAATCAACTAACAAAAAGAGTTAAAATCAAAAAGATCTAAATAACATTTTAGGACATGAGAGAAATAATTCTTCCAGTCAAGATTCAAATCACATTTTAAGATTTGAAATAAACTGAAACGTATACAGTGTACAAGAAAATACATATTATATATAATCAAAAAAATAAAAAATAAATCAATCACTCGATCAACTAATCGAAGATCAAAGATTCAACGTCTTAAATAAAACACAGAGATGAATAAATCAAAAATCGATAATCAAAAATCGAATCGATTTCATATCATGCATTCAACAGAAATCAAAAAAATCAAAAAAATCAAAATCAAAAACAGTAATAAAAAAATTATCATGAAAATCAAAACCTAGAAATAACAAAAACAAATCAAAAACAGTAATCGAAGATCTAATAAAACCGTATTCATATCATGCATTAAAAAAAAAACAAATCAAAAGAAATCGAAGAAAAACTAAAACCAAAACCGAAAAAAACCAAATCAGAAGAGATTCAAGTTCATAAACTAACCTGACGTCCAAAACTTAAAGAACAAACGAGCTAATCCTCCAAAAACTCTCTTTGTACGTTGAATCGCCTCCAAATTTCTCTCTGTCTCGTTCTTTCTCTCAATCTCTTCTGATTTGAAATATGAGATCCGAAAAAAAATAGATTCAAATAAACATTGTTTAAATATCGAATCGGCTGAAGACTAGTTCTGGTATTAAAAAAATACAAAAATCATTGACTCGTTTTGATTTTGGACTGACTCGTCTAAAATTCAGACCAAATCATAAACACGGGATTTTTTTGGACTATAGAGTCCTGGGCTTTGGAGGGGTAGATTAGAGCGTCAAAGTCCATAAAGAAGGGATTAAACGTTAATTTTTATTTTTATTTTTTGTTTACCGTATCGTTTTAAAAAATAATTGACTAAGAAAGGAAAAACTAGGTGACATGATTTTATTGCATACCTTAATCACATGATTCTAGGCATATATTTTTTGACAGGGTCTCTAGGCATATATGATATATCATACAAACAACATGCAGCAAAAACTGAGCCAGACCCTACACGTAGTAGTATATCATAATATATATGCATTTATTTTGGTGGTCGAAGAAGAAAGAATAATCATACTACTTGATTCAAATGACATAGTATCATGTATCTTTTTGAAAATAAACTCTTTTCAAATTGAATGATCAGAAAAATCCAAGACTGTAAAATCCTGAAATTCATGATCAGAGACAGGACTCAAGTTTGAATTCAATTCTCACTCAAATTTTCAAATTTCGAAGGTGGTCTTGGTGAAACCTACACGAAATGCATCCTCTATGATGGGATTATAAGGCACTAGGTCTTGACAATGTTAATTTTGCATAGCAGGTATTTGCATGATTTTGGGGTTAATGTCAAAAACTTTTTCGTTGTAAATTAATCAAAAATTAACTGAGGCACAGGGCTAAAACCTAAGCTTGTAAAAGTCTATGAGGGGAGGGTTGAATTTAATAAGGTTGCATGAAGGGTCAGTTTGTTTTAAAAAAAAAACAAAAACGAATCCAGAATGTGTTCATTGGGTAGCTAATTCTGTCGGCTTTTTAGACCTTTTGGAGCCTAGCCATGCATGTCACGTTTTTGACTTGGACTCAGCTCAGAACCCCAAAATTTTGATTGGCAAGGCATGTATTCAAGGGATTACAGTTAATAGTGATCATAATGTACTCTCTCCAATACTGAAGGAACACCATGTAAAATCAAATCAAACCTGTGACATTGGCACATGGCCAGAATATTACCTTAACATCAAATGTATGCAGTATCCGATTTTATCGGTGTTTATCCTTACGTATCGAAAGAAACAGCCTGATAGTGAAACCCATACCTAAAATTAGTTTTAGATAAACTAAGGATCTTGGATAATATCAATAGGTATAGTACAGATATGTTGAACATCTCAAATGAGATGAAAATGTCAAAACAAAGATGTTACATTATTTTGAAAAATCAGTAAGGGTGGTGGCAAGTGGGCACTTGGCCCCAAAATGGTAATAAATTTTTCAGTTCATTTTTGGGCATGTTTTCTCTTATGAGCTACTGGCGTTTTTATTCACATTCGATGATCGGCCAATGGTTTGAAGCTAAAAGAACAAACCAAGCATAAATTTCAAATCAAATCCACACATACTTCCAAGATTATAAAATGCATTCATAAAAAAATGCTAGAAAAGTACAGCACTACACCTGAATCTGCCAAACCATTTGATCCCATTCTTATGCAACCTTCGTTTATATATATATTCTAAGAATCTGATCCCATCCATCCTCATGAATATGACCGTTTGTTTCTTAAAAAAACATTTTTTTTTTTAAACAGAAGACATGGGAAGGGGGGGCATCCTAGGCAGCAGCAGCAACATAGGGGGCTCACTCACCATACTACTCTACTGCTGCTGCTACAAGTAGAAGTGATGAAAATGAAGAGAGGATCACATTGTAAACCGAGCCAATTTCCTTTTCTATGAATATCAATTTTCTAGGGGAGAAAAACAGAAAAACAAGAACGTTATCATTTCATCATCTTTTCACAAAACAAAATCAAAACCCTGAGCAAACTTCAATTCCCAATGTAAGGTCGTGAACTTCTATTCATGAGATAAGAAAGAAAGAAAGAGGGAGGGAGAGGCAATCAAGTGCCTGGCCCTGTGGCTAAATGTTTAATGCAATAGTTTTCCTTTATATTGTAATGGGATCCTGTTTTCTCGCATCAACATCTCTATCTCTTCATATTCCCTCTTTTTAATAGGGCATATGCCCCTCTCTCACTCTAATACTACTCCTACTTCAGCTTTTTGAAGTTATAAGGTTGATTTTTACTTTTGCTTTTTTCTACTTGTCTTTATCACTCTGAGTTCTTTCTTTCCTTCCTTCCTCAAAACCCAACTTTTCCTTTGTTTCTCTTTTGTCTAATGCTCTAACTCTATTCTCCCAATCCAACACTATGGGTAGAGAAAATAAGTATAGAGTTTTAGGTGGTGGTGGTGCTGGTGCTGGGAGTAACTCTAATGCCAACAGTAGGAGTAGTAATCAAAGGCAGAAATTATTATCATCTACTACTACTACAAGGCAGAGTAAAAAATCATCATCATTTCTAGAAAGCAGTAGTAATAGTGTTCCATTAGGTTGTATGAGTGGTGTTTTTAATTTGTTTGATTTTCAATTTTCTTCATTTAATCAGCAAATGTGTTTCAAACCCAACAACAACTCCACTGTCACTCAAAATGAACATGAAGATAAACCTCAAAAACCCATTCAAGGTAAGAATTCTCTTTCAAATCACTTTAAATTTATTTTCTATAAAATTTTGAGTTTTGCGAAGTAATGAGGTTTTTGGTTAATTAGGTGTTGAAGCACCAAGGAATAGTTTGGAATCAGAAGAAGAAGAAGAAGAAGATAATGAAACGTTCATTTCTTCTTCATCAGAAATGAAAGAAGAAGATTTTGGTTTCCCTAATGTAAGTCAAATTCCGAAACCCATAAATTCTTAATATCTAAGTCTGTGATTTTAATTGCTGCTCTGTATTGATAAAAACAGATTGGGATTCGAGTACATACAAAAGTGGGTACTAAAGAAGGACATCCCGAGTTTTCATCTTCAGAATCGAGTAATTCCCCCTGCATTAAAACTCCAAGTCTGGTAGCAAGATTAATGGGTTTAGATAGTCCATTATCTGATCAATCTCCAACACCACCATCTTCAACCTCTTCAATCCCTGGAAAATCAATCAAAACTCATCGCCGTTATCAATACCTACAAGAATCCATCAATGGACGAGGAGGAGGAGGAGGAGGATTGGACTCAAGATCTTTATCCGATACATCAAGAATTTCATCAGCAAGAAAATCAGATGTTTATTTTGATCCAAGTAGACTTTCTTTACAAATCAATAAAGAAAATGATCAAGAATCTGATTACTTTAGTAGTAGATCATCAATTGATTCAGTTGCTTCGTTGAACTCTTTGATTTTGAAGAAGAAATTAGCAGCCAGAAAACGAGGAGAATCGAATGAAACAGAGAATGTTACAAGAAGTCCTAGTCATTATGCTAGACAGATTGTTAAACAAGTTAAAGAAAGTGTTAGTAGAAAAATGGGTAGAGATATCACAAATATCACCGCAACCACCAGGAAATCCTCCGTCGAACCAGAATTAGTGACTGTTATTAAACCCAAAAGGCCGAGCAGCCGCTTAAACAGAAATGGTGGTGATGGTGGTGGTGGTGGTGGTAATGATCAAGATTCAATATCATCGTCGTGTTCACCTCATCTTCGATTCCTGGAAACTAAGAACGTTAACAACAAATCAGTAGTTTCTTCTACTCCTTCTTCCACGACACCCAGAGCAGTCTCTGTTCTTCGGCAAGATCAATGTGATTCGTTAAAGGATTCTCCGCGACTCGTATCAAAAGCAAGCTCAATTTCATCTCCAAAACCATTACCATTACCGCCACCATTACCAAAACCGACAACAATTACAGCATCGAAACAATCTTCGAAACTAAACTTACCAAAGCATCAAACAATGGAGAAATGCAAAAAAGCTAGTTGCGAAAGATTTACACAGCGGAAAGGAAAATCTTCATTACCAACTAATAAATCAAGTTTGAATCTATCAGCTCATAAGAAGTGCAATAAGAAATCTATATCTCCATCTCCGTCGTCTTCGCCATTGCCCGAAGATGAAAATAACATCGTAATTTCAACAAAATCAGTGGTACGTAATTCTCTTTTTCAGTTCATTATTTTTGCGATTAGTTATAATTATATTTCTTAATCAAATGCTAATTTAATTTAAATTCTTTTGGGACTTGATTCAGATACATTCGAATTCTACTTCGTTTCTAGTGCGGTACGACAATCATCGGCAACGAGAAGATAAACTCAGCGCAGAATTCCGGTACGTAAGCCGTATATTAAAATGTACGGGAATCGAATCCGACACGGTAGTTTCTATAACTCGTTGGTTTTCTCCTTCACATCCACTTGATCCATCAATGTTCAATCATCTCGAAGATTTCTACAACAGTAGTACTAATTATTCCTCCGGGCATCATCAAAATCGGTCGAACCGTAGATTACTTTTCAATCTAGTCGATGAAATTCTAGTCGATATTTTGAGACCATATTTGAATATGAAGCCTTGGATGAATACAACAATGAACAATTATTTGATAAAGAAGAAGAAATTAATGAGAGGAGATCAACTTCTGAAGGAAATTTGCTTGCAAATCCAGAAATCTCCATGTGCTAATTGTGTGATTCTTCAAGATATTGATGCGTTAATTGAGAAGGATTTACCTCACAATGCCAATTTACGCACTGTGCCGGTTCTGGAAGAAGGTGAATCGATTGTTTGTGAAATCGAGCGAGATATTCTTGACTCACTCGTTCATGAACTCGCTCTCATGGCTTTCCATGGTTAACTCAGTTCGTTAACTCGGGTTTTTTGAAATTAAATTCTCATGACGTCAGATTTCAAACGGTTTTTTCCGTACAGAAACGGCGGAATACCGAATCACGTGATCAGATGCTGTTTGTGAGTTCGTGGGGCCCAAGAGGGTACAGTTTGACGCCTCAGATTTGACCACGTCGTGTGTAAGATGAGATCAGCAACAAGGAATCTTATTTGTGTATCTCTATGTAATTTAAGGTATCTCAGAGAAGTAATTCTCACCGTTGGGTTAACATTTCTCATTAATCGGATGGTGGATATTCTTACATACAGAGTTGAGAAAGAAGATAAGGGTTACAATTAAAGAGTATAAAAATTAGTGATCTTTTCCAAGAAGAATCTGGTCAGTTTTTATTGGAGAGAAATCAAACGGTTGAGATTGTGAGATCCACTTGATCTAACGTTCATGAACCTATAGAAATGTGCACATAATTCCGTTCGTGTCGTAGCGTAGCGGGAAAAATTCAAAAAATGTGTGTTTTGTTGTTTTTCCATGTAAATACTTGTTGTTGTTTTTTTGTTTGGTAAGGATAATATATTTTTGATTTAGGTTTTACAGTTGGTGTCACGTGTTTATGTTCTTGTTATTTGATTTGTTGAAGATCTCAAGAACATGGTAAGATCGAATGGATGTTGTGAAGCAGTCAAAGTGAGGAGATATATATATATATATAGTTTGCATAGTGGACCTAGTGGTAGTATCTTTTAGTTTTAAGGTTTTGTGTTTGTGTGTAAATTCTTGTACTTTTACTGTTAGAACTTATAGGTGGGTCTCGAGAGAGTCGAATCTTCATTGCTCTTTACCTACAATGGATTTGCCCTTTGTTGCCCGTTATCTAAATTGGTAAATGTAAATACTTTTCGACATTCCAAGTTCCGACGATGATTCGGATATCCTGTTAACATCGTTGGCAAAGAAGGTCAATAATTTTGGTGTTACCATCCCACTGGTTTCATCGTTGCGCTTGGTATTGATACTGACCAAACTACATTTGAAGTTTGAAAACTTAGTGTGTTTACTTGGCAACGTCTACCATCTTCATGTTACCTTGTTGGATAATAAAGCTTAAGCCCCTGCTACACCTATCGAGCGATATGTCTCGCAGGTTGTACCGCGTGACACAACCTCTACAACCCCACAGATTAACAGTGGATGAGTTTTGAGTTAAGTGAACCGGTCTTGATTGTGTCACATGATACAACTTGCGGGACCTGACTTACGGTGGATTTACCATTGTATATGTGATTTTTTGGACCTACAGTTGTTAGTAATACCTTTTCCTAATATTAGATGGAATTAGGGGGTGGTTGGAGTGTTTTAGTACCAGTATTTAGATGTTTCGAAGGTTCCCCCTAAAATTTACCCCAATTGAACGGTTTTTACCCGTCCAGACTTTCAATCTTACTTTCGTCATTGTTTATGAGTCTGTTGTTAGAATTATTAGTTGCTGGATAAAGTTTGAAATATAATTAGTTGTTAATTTATGACATTTGATCATTATCCATTAGAAAACTTTCTGCTATTTTTGGTTGGTTTTCTTTTTGGTCTCGTCTTTAAGCCGATGATTTTTGAATTCAGATCGCTGATATCACTCACCCAACCTAACAATTTTATCATTGTACTAGACATGTATCTTACAAAAGATAAAGATCGATACATACAACTTGTTAGAGAATATTCCTGTAACAGTAAGCAAACCAAACAGAAACTTGAAAAGAGTTAAGGGTTAAAACAGATAACACACTTCAGACAACCACACAAGCACAGAGAGATGGAGTCTCATGTTCAACAGACTGCCCTTAACTCGATATTTGTCAGGTACACCTTTAGAAAGATGTTGCTATACCTTTAGAGATGACAAATCGAATCCAGGATAAAACCACCTGATACCAACCCAGTTAGCAAGACTCGTTGGCCCGTTGTGAACTTAACAATAGAAGAAAATGAAGAAATAAACTAGTGCGCAAAACAAAGCAAGAAGAGGGAAAAAGTCGTCAGGTCAGTGGCTGCGACTGGGGTAAGTAAAAATCTGACTTTTGTTTTTCTTTTAAAGAAGAAGAAGACTGTTGAATTTTCCAACAATCAAAATTCAATTAATTAAACATATTTAATTCCATATATTTAATTAAAAGATTTTGCTTATTAAACCTGATTTAATTTTATAAATTCAAAACGATAAAATATTTAATGTACAAAATTAAAATATAAAACCGTTTGATCTTTGATGGGTACACGTATGCACTCGTAGGCACACGCAAAGCACACGCCAATGGTCACACCAATGGTCATGCCAATGGTCACACCAACGGTCACGCCAATGGTCACACCAAGGCTCGCACCAACGGTCACACCAAGGCTCACACCAAGGGTCGCGCCAGGGCTCACGCAAAAGTACACGCAAGCTCCGTAAGCCCGCGGCTCGCGGTGCTTCGGTGCGAAGCACTGCACATGTGTGCATTTTCCCACTAGTCCATTTCCTAAGTCCATATCCAATCCACTAGTTCTTTTTCCTTATATAGAACGTTTGTGGTAAAGATGATAAACTTCCTCATTGGTTTTCCCAATATGGGACAAACCAAAGGTTTCTCATTCACTAAGAACTGAAAATGGATGGCTCTAGTTTTCCACCCCAAGTTTGGACTAGTGACCCTAGATCCCTTTAAGATATATTAAGTAACAAAATTCATTTTAAGTAAGAAATCCATTTTTAATTCTAACAATCCCCCACATGAATGAAGAAAGCGATAAATCAGAAAACCGAAAAACGAGAAATACCTCTTAAGCAATAGGTGTCCATAAGGAATTGAACATCTGCTTAGTGAGAAGTACCGGAATTACTTGATGGACAGTGAACGCGATGTCTTGAACTGCCATGGTTTGGTGTAATTCATCAATAGCTCCTTACGCGAGATATCTCTCAAGAGTGATGTTAAGTTCACGCCGTTGTGTCCGTTTTGGCCCTGGACATATCCCGTTTCTCAGAATGCTCTAGAGAATCAGCTCAATTCTCATAGGAAGCGACCCACTTCCTCATTCAAATAAGTGAGTTCTATCAAGAGTGTTAACTTGTACACCCCATTTCAATCTTAAATTGAAACTATAGAACTCATTAAGACTTTATTATAAGTCATCCTCACATGCAGTCACACTATCACGTCTACACCATAGAGAAGGGACAGAGAAAATAATTCCCTGATAGTGTTTAATTTTTACCCGCCATAAATTAGTTGTCTCATTAAAAACCTTGATCTTGGGATCTCCAGTCAGCAAGGTTGAGTATCCTTCATGGAAAGTTTTAATTTATGAGATTAAGCCCCATCCCCCTCGATGCATTACTAACTATCTCCTTGGACAAGTCTTTCGTCAAAGGATCCGCGATATTCTCCTTAGACCTCACAAAGTCAACAGAAATAACGCCAGTTAAGATTAGTTGTTTTAGAGAATTGTGTCTTCTCCTAATATGAATAGATTTTCCGTTATAGTTGTTGTTTTTAGCATTAGCTATTGCAGCTTGACTATCACAATGTATAGATATAGCTGGCACAGGCCTATGCCAGATAGGAATGTCTTCTAAAAAACATCTCAGCCAAGCGGCTTCCTCTCCTGCTTTATCTAACGCAATAAACTCGGATTCCATAGTGGATCGAGCGATACAGGTTTGTTTGGAACTCTTCCAAGACACTGATCCACAGCTTAGAGTGAATACGTATCCACTCGTAGACTTAGACTCCTCTGAGTCTGCTATCAAGTTTACATCACAGTATCCTTCAAGAACAGCAGGGTGTTTTTCATAACTTAAACGGTAGTTTAAAGTGTATTTAAGATACCTCAACACTCTAAAAAGTGCATCCCAATGTTCATGTCCTGGATTACAGGTATACCTACTTAGTCTACTCACAGCATAGGCAATGTCTGGTCTTGTGCAGTTCATTAAATACATCAGACTTCATATGACTCGTGAATATTCAAGTTGCGAGACTCCATTGCCTTTGTTTTTCTTGAGTTTGCAAGAAGGGTCAAATGGAGTACTTCCAGGTTTACTATCAAACTGGTTAAATTTCTTAAGAACTGATTCAACATAATGAGATTGACTAAGACTGAATCCATTAGACTCCTTTCTAACTTTCATCCCTAGGATTACATCAGCAGGACCTAAGTCTTTCATGTCAAAGTTCTCACTCAACATGTTCATAGTGGAATTAATGATTTCTAAGGTTGTGCCTAGTATAAGCATATCATCAACATACAAGCATACAATCACACAGACATCATTTATAGATTTATTGTACACACATTTGTCAGCTTCATTTATTTTAAATCCACTAGAGAACATTACATGATCAAATTTTTCATGACATTGTTTCGGTGCTTGTTTCAAGCCATATAAAGACTTTTTAAGTCTACACACTTTGTTTTCATAACCCTTCACTACAAAGCCTTCGGGTTGGTCTATATAAATTTCTTCATCTAATTCACCATTTAGGAACGCAGTTTTTACATCCATTTGATGTATTTCTAGGTTATGAATTGCAGCGATTGCAATTAGTATCCTAATGGAAGTAATTCTAGTGACAGGTGAATAAGTGTCAAAGAAATCTACACCTTCTATTTGTTTATAGCCCTTAGCTACTAGTCTAGCTTTATACTTTTCCACAGTTCCATCTACCTTACGTTTTCTCTTGAAGATCCATTTACAGCCTATGGGTTTGCACCGTGGAGGTAAATCTACTATCTCCCAGGTTTCATTCTGAACAATAGAATCCATCTTACTAATAGTGGATTCTTTCCACCATGGAGCTTCAGACGAAGTCATGGCCTCTTTATAGGTTTGTGGATCAGTTTCAACTAAACAGGTTATGAAGTCTGGCCCAAAAGATTTTTCTGTTCTAAGTCTTTTGCCTCTTCTAGGTTCATAAACAGATTCATCTTCTTCTATCGGTAAAATATGGCTAGAAGAAGGGACATCTAGGGGATCATCACATATCATGCGAGATTCAGATTTCAACGAAAACACATTTTCAAAAAATATAGCATCCCTAAATTCCATAATGGTGTTCACACCAATTTCTGAGTTTTCAGAACTCACAACCATAAACCTAAGCAGTGGTGTGTTCGGGATATCCTATGAAGACACAATCAACTGTTTTAGGTCCTATTTTAGTCCTCTTAGGTGGAGGAATAGAGACCTTGGCTAAACACCCCTACACTTTGAGGTATCCATAAGAGGGTTGTTTGCCTTTCCATAATTCATACGGTGATTTGACTGATCCTTTAAGGGGCACTCTGTTCAGGATATAGCAAGCTGAGAGGACGGCCTCCCCCCACAAGTTTGCCGGTAGTCCTGAACTGATTAACATGGCATTCATCATCTCCTTAAGGGTTCGGTTCCTCCGTTCAGCCACTCCATTTGATTGTGGTGAATAAGGAGGAGTTACCTCATGAATAATGCCATGTTGTGCACAAAAGTCTCCTATAGGGATTACATATTCACCCCCACGGTCAGATCTAATGGTTTTAATTGTGGTGTTCAATTGGTTTTCTACTTCTAATTTATATAATTTAAATGCTTCTAAAGCATCATCTTTCCCTTTAAGCAAGTAAATATGACAGTATCTAGTACAGTCATCTATGAAAGTGATAAACCATTTTTTACTACCTCTAGTTTGGATTGATTTCATATCAACTAAGTCTGAGTGAATTAATTCTAAGGGATTAGAATTTCTGTGGACATTTTTCTTGAAGGGCTTCTTTGCATATTTTGATTCTACACAAACTTCACATTTATGTTCATATTCCAAATTTAATTTTGGAATATAGCCAGAGAGTTTTCCAATTTGTTCATTGATTTATAATTTACATGACCAAGTCTACCATGTCAGATATTCAATGAGACAACAACATAAGAAGAATCAATTTTATTAACTTCAACAGAGGTTACATATAATTTGTATATGCCTTCAGCCTTATAGCCCTTTCCCACAAAATCCTTTCCCTTAGTGATAATCACTTTCCCAGACTCAAATACAATCTTAAAGCCCTTATCATCTAGCACACCACTTGAAACGAGATTCTTGCAGATGTCTGGTACATGTAAAACTTCATTCAATGTAAGGATTTTCCCAGAGGAGAGCTTCAACGAAACTTTTCCTTTTCCTGCAACCTGTGCTGCAGATGAATTACCCATATAGAGTTTTTTTCCTTCTCCTACCGTCTGATAGGAGGTGAACATGTCTTTACTTCCGCAGACATGTTTGGTAGCTCCAGAGTCTACCCACCAGTCTCTCACATTGGTAACTAAGTTAACCTCAGACACCGTGCTAGAAAACTGATTTTTACTACTTTCAACTAAATTTACATTTGATTTCTTAAAATTTGCATCTTTGCATTTTCTACAATGAATTGCATATGGCCAGACACACCACAAAGATAACATGCTCCCTTAATTTTACCAATAGCATATTTTGGTTTTTGAAAGGTACCTTTTCTTTGCTGGTCAGGCTTGCGCTTGTTGTGGTCCAGACTTAGATTAGCAAATTTGTGTTCGATGACGTGAGCTTTGTTTGACATGTCTCTTGCAAAAGAAACATTCTTGTCTTTTGAACACAACAATTCTTCAACTTGGATTTTCTTGCCCAATTCTACCATGGAAATTTCACCAGTTTCATGCCTTAGTCTTCTCTTGTATTCAGCCCAGGAATTTGGCAATTTTTCAATAACAGCAGAAACTTGAAATGTTTCGTCAATAACCATTCCTTCAGCAATTATTTCATTAATAATTTTTTGAAGCTCCAGAAACTGATCAACCACTGATTTATCATTCATCATTTTATATTCCAGAAAACGTGCAACCAAGAATTTTTTACTTCCTGCTGTTTCTGCTTCATATTTATCTTGTAGTGCAGTTCATAAATTATAAGCATTGAAATTATCCTTAGCATTGTAAAAATTATATAAAGCATCTTCTAGGCTGTTTAAGATATGATTTTTGGCTATATAATTACTTCTCTTCCAACTTTCTAAGTCCTGTAATTTTTCAGGTTCATTCAGAGACTCATCAACCGGCTTCAGAACCATCTTATCTAGCATGTGAAAACTCAGGAAAAATAACATTTTAGACTGCGATCTCTTGAAGTCCTTTCCAGAAAATTTCTGAGGTCTGTCAACATCAGTCTTCACCATTGTTACAGAAGTAAAATTTTGAAATTAAGCAAGCTATCGAGTTAAGAATATTGAAGAATATTCCTGTAACAATAAGCAAACCAAACAGAAACTTGAAAAAAAGTTAAGGGTTAGAACAGATAACACACTTCAGACAACCACACAAGCACAGAGAGATGGATTCGCCTGTTCAACAGACTGCCCTTAACTCGATATTTTTCAGGTACACCTTTAGAAAGATGTTGTTATACCTTTAGAGATGACAAATCGAATCCAAGATAAAACCACCTGATACCAACCCAGTTAGCAAGACTCGTTGCCCGTTGTGAACTTAACAGTAGAAGAAAATGAAGAAATAAACTAGTGCGCAAAACAAAGCAAGAAGAGGGGAAAAGTCGTCAGGTCAGTGGCTACGACTGGGGTAAATAAAAATCTGACTTTTGTTTTTCTTTTAAAGAAGAAGAAGACTGTTGAATTTTGAAACACTCAAAATTCAATTAATTAAACATATTTAATTCGAGATATTTAATTAAAAGATTTTGTTTATTAAACCTGATTTAATTTTATAAATTCAAAACGGTAAAATATTAATGTACAAAATTAAAATATAAAACTGTTTGATCTTTGATGGGTACACGTATGCACTCGCATGCACACGCCAATGGTCACACCAAGGCTCGAGCCTTAATGGTCGCAACAAGACTCGCGCCAAGGCTCACGCAAAAGCACATGCAAGCTCCGCAAGCCCGCGGCTCGCGGTGTGAAGCACCGCACATGTGTGCATTTGCCCACTAGTCCATTTCCTAAGTCCATATCCAATCCACTAGTTCTTTTTCCTTATATAAAACGTTTGTGGTAAAGAGGATAAACTTCCTCCTTGGTTTGTCCAATATGGAACAAACCAAAGGTTTCTCATTCACTAAGAAGTGAAAATGGATGGCTCTATTTTTCCATCCAAATTTGACTAGTGACCCTAGATCCTTTTAAGATATATTAAGTAACAAAATTTATTTTAAATAAAAAATCTATTTTTAATTCTAACACAACTCTTCGCCTTTGTGATGGGATTTCTAGCCTTTGTGATGGGATTTCTATTGTAACAGTTTTATGATTCCTACCGTAACAACTTTATGGTTTCCTAGGAGAGATACATCCACATGTCGTGTGCACTTTGTTCTCGATTTTTTTGTCTGAATAGTGACATGTGCAACCTGCCAAGGAGATGCATCTTCTAGTAATTGAGGTATGACAGTTTGGGTCAAACCAAAGTTTGCTGGACGGTTAAAAGGTATGGTCACACATTTAAAGGGGCTTAAGATATTATTAACATAATAACATGACACATTAAACTATTCACTAAACCCATATGTTAGTGAAGATGGGAAGGGGTTTATTGTTTAGTGTGAAAAAATGTGTCAGGGTTTAGACTGTTAATAGCTTGTCCAGCTTGTAGAAAATAGACCGTTAAGGATGCTGATTTGAATCATTCAAATTGTTTTCAATTTTTCTTACACCCATCATCTAACCATACTTGATACCTGTTAATGTTTATGGGAGTGTACTTGTAGTGAATCTAGGGCTAAGGTGAAATGAATTTCATATTCACACGAGTTGATGCTGAGTTTAAACTTTGTTCAGAGTCGAATCAAAGTTTCGAGACTGCATCCAGGGGCTGAACCAGGTATAACCAACTAGGGTAATTGCCCATACTAATTATTACTTTTTGATCGGTAATTGCCCATACTAATTTTTACGGACTTTGATTTTTTACTCCTTTCCTATCCAATTCTAACTCCGCCTGACTTCCTGTATTTTGTTTTCTACTGACTCGACGTTTAGATCTAACTCTGCTCTTTAATACAGGTCTATTTGAGTCAGGAAACAAAATGTTCCTAATTTTTTGAATCAAATTACTGACTCACATATTAATGAGTCAGATGATTTCAGTTAGGTAATTTCACTCTGATTCAGACGAATCAGATCCAGAAGAAAAAAAGAACAAACATGATATTCATCTTCATATATATCCATTATTTGAGTTCTTCATTTCTTTTTAGGGTGAAAAACTTAGTTATATGTATAAATAAAAGGTCATCAACAATCAGCAATAACAGTCATCGACAATTTTTAGTACTAACTACTCCCTCCGTCCCTTAGAAAAAGAGATACCACTCCCTCAGTCCAAATTATATATGTATAAAAAAAGAATATTCTAGATTAAGAGAACATGAAATGTATTTAAAAAAAAAGTATATCATTTTTATTATATTATCCTTACTTTTTCACGAAAGCTAGAAACATTATATTAGTTTCTGCGTAATACTATTATCATAAATAAAAATATATATGGAAGAAAAAAAAAGCTATGTAAAAATTAGAACTAAGCCTATATAGATTAACAGTTAAAAATAATATGCATACATAACTTGGATGGAAGGAGTATCACTTCTTTATATTTAACCAAAAAGTATAAAAAAAAGAAAAAAAAAAAAAGTAGTATTTGTTTTTCTGAGACGTGGGCAGTATAATTCAGAACCGACTGAAACTCTTACTCTTATTAAAGGCATTTTAGATTTTCGAAGACTTTTTTTTATACAATAATCATTCCTCAACCGGAATGATTTTTGGAGAAATCTCAACCACTGATCCGAATCTACCGGTGCACATATCTCCCGTTCTCAATTAGGGAATGTTTGGCAGCGCCCAACATGAAAGGTATACTACTCCATTTTGGATGCTCAAATGCTCCATTACCCTTTGCTATTGGACTTTGGAATTTTATATTTGGTATTGAATTACACAATTAATAGGTGATTAATAGATAAATTGATGGGCGCTTAGATATATGGTTTATAAAATGGACCTAGAGATAGGAGTATGGGTTTATACTTGATGGTCTTGAAGAAGAAGAATAGAAGCAGAACAGTGAAAGTCCACAAACCTAGGGCATTATTTTTCCGAAGACTATTTATTACCCCATCGTTGTGTCCGATCAAAAACACTTTATTACCCATTGTGGACTTAAAAACTAGTCAAAATGACTGAAGATAGCTTTTAAAAATTTCAAACGATCATCATAATGTCTTTTACAGAGTTGCATTACAAAACTACACCAGAGGGGTGGGTCACTCTTTATCTGTTTGATAGATTTTACATATACTATCTGGGCAAGTTTAATCTTTACAGACCTGAACTTTGTAGTAATAAATTAATTAAACAATAGTAGTAGTAAGATGAATAAATGCCCATAAACACAGATGTGAAATTTTGTCTTCAGGGAGGAGACCAGTGATCAGTTTCCTTAAATGTTGGATTAAATACCCCATCTTGTTGGATTTGACAGATTAAATAGGGGTTTGGGGGGTTTTCTACTCTTTCTTGCAGTAAGCATTTCAATAGATTATGATATGATAGTTTTACCCGCTATTTTTTGTTTTTCACAGCAAGTTGAGGACGGCATGAAATCGGCTCTCAGTCCAAGACTGTTACGGTTGGTTACCAAATTTCCATATGTTTCCATCACCGATCAAAAACTACCCTTTCGTATAGAGTTTGGCTATTCCCGTGGAATTTGGTAATCTAGTCTTACTTCAGTATGATTTTTTCTTTGCAGCATAAATACTTCAGTGGACGACTGTAAATCATATATTTGAACAAAATATGAATGCCACAGCACAAAGTGCATCCTGTAGTGCATATTCGTATTGGGCTGTTCTTCTAATGAGCCCATCCATTTTATATTCCAAACGTAGTTGGTTTTCTGATGACTCATGGAGTACCTGGTGACTGCAGGAGTAAAAGAGGAGAGCTGAACTATTTGGGACGCTGCGAGGCTACTGCTAAAACCGAGTTCTAACCATTTTGTCATCAGAAGACAGAACAGAATGGAAACCAGGCCAAAGGCCGGCCAACCCTCTGGAGTTTCAAATGAGGCTGGATTAGTTTTTAATATGTTTCACACATTGGCATTTGCCTATGTGCTTCAAATAGAGAGATAGCCGATATGATCCAAACCTTCATTAAACCTGATTGAATGTTCCTTCGACACTTAGCTCTGGACCGAGTAATGGAATGTTCAGAGAAGTAATAGTTTCTGAGTATCATTTACTTGGAAAAAGCAGTTACTGGATAACAGGCTTAAGTAACTAGATAATCTACTAAACCAGTGGAATTTTATCAGGTCATGTAAAGTGATTGTATGACTTCTAAAGATAGATTAATTTGTCAGGAGACTTAGACTAGACCGAAGGGAAAAAAATATCCTAAAGAATTCCCATTTCAAAGAGAAATGGCAAATTTTTGTACATGTAGACAGGCAAAAGCAGTAGACGATGGACAGAAAAGATCACTTAATTTTGAGATTATGGTAGCAACACAGGCATAAGCAACAATGATTTTGGCAAATTTAAGAAAGAATAAGGTGGCACCTTCTAATAAAAGTGAACTTTCCTTACTATTTTAGCTTTCAGCACAGTTAAGAAGGTTCTGGATAGGGCCTTTGATCAAGACCTTGCATCGACGTCAAAACCAGCACCTGTCCAGCCAGGCCCCGGTGATCCTCTACCCTTGGGAACAAAGCCACTTTTACCTCTTCCTGGATTTATAATCTTCTTCTTCGCTCTTCCTTCTCCTTCAACAGACGGTTGCTGACCCTGACCATTTACAATAGGTGCGTTCCCTTGATCGTGTGAGTTTCCAGCCGTCTGACTAGCTGGTGTTGTTCCGTGTGAATTAGATGAAACATCTGGAGCTGGTGTGCTGCTCTGTGGTGATTTCACATCCTAAACATAATAAATAAATTAAAAAAAAAAAAAAAGGAAATTCATGACATCTCTTATAGATAATTTTCCTTCAGAACATGGCGTAAATAAATGAAACAGCATTTCTTATTTTGCACTATATCAATATCAAATGGTTATAGAGAAAAAGAATGCTTTCAACTCAAGGCCTTGGAGCTCTTGCATGGATTAAATTTATCAAAATCGTTAATGTATATTTCTGTTACGCATTTTGATGAGTTCCAACAATGAGATTGAATGGCCATATGAACAGTTGAAGATACACAACTGCATAACAGTGTCATAAGAGGAAAAGGAATGAGAAACTTACATGTAAACCGGTGGTAGAATCCCTGCCTGGATTTAGAGCTTCAAGCCTCCTTTTTAGTTCCTCTAGTTTAGTATATTGTGATTGACTGCTTTCTTGGACCTATTCAACAAAGGTTTAACATGCTTTCAAAACAAAAATTGCAATCTACCAGTCAGCTAAATCATAGGACAGACAGTTACACAATACAATACCAGATTGTTTAGATCATCACACAGTTTCTGCTTGATTGCTTCCTCATCTTTTACTACCTCCGATGCTTCTTCCCATGCCTGAAATGTTTAGGTTAAGACCATAATTGACTGAGGGGCAGTAAATGAAGTATTAAATGCATAAACATATCAGTCATTACTCAACTTAAATTTGGCAGATAACCAGTTGATGAAGAATAAAAAACTTTCAAATTACCATAAGTTACACTCTGTTTCATGGTTTGCCATTTTCAAATTATGGAGTATACTTCTACCAGTCATTTCAAGTTGGTAACATAAAAATCACCTGATCTTAAACTTTACATGTAAGGATGACTATGGGTAAGGAAGAAATGGATAGTACAATTTTGATAAGTAATATCGCTCAAAAAAAAAAATCTCATAAATAGAGATCTGGTTTCTCAAGAAACATTCAAGAAGTCTGCCAATGATATCATCCTCCGCCTACCTTGCCAGCTACTAATTGTTGAAGCCTCTATCTACTGGTATAGCACTCATGTTCTTTTGGTGGATCCATATGAACTGTGGAAGGAATGGATAAACCATTTAGATTGATGGGAAGAGCTACATAGTAATGAGTGATACACAAAAACTGTGTGGAAAAGTGTGAATCATCAAATTGCTAATTCCACAAGATACAGCTTGGTATGAACCCAAAATCTTTCTAGGAAAATTTGAGAACTTTTTCATCAATTGGTAAATTATTGAAACATGTGAGATCCCAAGACTTCACAAATATTGTCATAGAGCTGTGAAGAAGTTCTAGTTTGTAATAGGCAATACAGATAACTCACATTATCAACGCCATTCCTTGATCCAAATTATGAAACTAAGACCACCTCATGGTTTCTTCATCTACAGTACACAAGGAAATTCACCGCCGAACCTGCCTCAAGATCCTGGAATTACATTGCCTTGTTGATATCACATTCACTTGCATTTCATAGTAGAATAGGTGGAGTCACATTATCACTTAAAGAGAAAAAACGAAGATAATATCTTGACTCTATAACACTGATGGCAGCACTAATTTATGAAGTTCAAAAGCTGATTTTCTAAACTGAGGGATGAATAGAATCTGTTTACATAGTAAATCAGTACATCTGGGATCTCAATTCCTCCTCCTTCACCCTAAAATTTGATTTGAGTTTTTCATCCATACTTACATGGCTAGCTGCCCAAACTAAGAAAATGTCAAGCTACCTACACTGAGCGAGCATCGTACACAGCTTGAGCTACCAAACTCATTGACTGAATGGTTACGAACGAGTGGAGAAGTGTCTCCTTCCAGTATGTTTACCTTAAACTTTCCTCTTCCCATCTCTCTTTCTCAAAGAAGCTCAAATCAGCAGTTGCAACCCTAAGAATATCAAATCATTCGTAATAGAAGAGAGAAATTCTCTTCTTTAATGGCAATGGGAAGGATTGCTATGAATTTCCTCAGTCTTATAATGTCGTTTCGCTTGTCTATCTATGGAACTGATTCCGAAACCCTACTAGACTCGAGTTTTTAATATGAGCTAGAGAAGGAACTAGATTCATGGGAAGAGCTACATACCCAATAAGTAATAAAATAAGAGTGTACGAAAGTGAAATCATCAGAGTGCCAATTCCACTCTACGAAATCTTTCTACGAAAGTATGAGTACATTTTCATCAAATGAAAATTTATAGAAAACCGAAACTCCACAAATATTGATACACTGCTGCAAAAAAGTTCTAGTTTGTAATCGGTAATACAGATAGTTCACATAATGAACACCATTCCTTGATCAAAATTACAAAATTAAGGTCACCTCATGGTTTCCTGATATACGGTATTCCCTCGCAATGAAATTTACCTTCAAACCTGCCTCAAGATCCTGGAATCACACTTCCTTGTTGAGACCACATTCACTTGCATTTCATAGTACAATAGGTGGAGTCTCATTATCACCTAATAAAGAAAATAAACAAGATAATTTCTTGACTATATAACACCGATGGTAGCACAAATTTTTGAAGTTCAAAAGCAGATGTTCTAAACTGTAGAGGGATACATAAGATATGTTTATATATAGCCAACCTATAGATCAGGCATCTCAATTATCTTCCATCCTTTCACTCTATTATTTGATTTGTATATATTCTTTCAGCATTACATGAATAGCTGCCCAAACTAAGGAATGTCACGCTACCAACACTGAGCGTCATTCACAGCTTCAACTACCAAACTCATTGAATGAATGGTTGCTTAGTTAGAGCCTTAAAGACAGAGCATATGATTTGTTACCGTTACTAGATTACCTTATTTACAGACTCACGTAGTGTTGTTACCCCAACAATTAAGTGTACAGTTCTTCAGCCATCCTAAATCAGAAAAATGACTGGATGATGCAAAGAAGCTATATAAATATAAGAACCAAGTAATACTTGACGTGTTCAAAACTATCATTTTGTGTCCCTGACAAGTGTTTGATGCCTTAAGGCATGGACTGCTCGAAAGTCGAAACCTGAAATAGTACAACATGAGCACAAATGTTTGGAAGCATAACTAACCTTTTTAGCTTGTTCTTCCTTAATCTTAGCTAGACATATTTTTTCCGTTGCAACTTCTATTTTCTTTCGCATGTGTCCCAAAGCTTCAAATTCATGCCCAAACAAAGAAAACATCAGTCGATTACTGAAAAAAAGACATGGTTTAAAAAGAAAAGGCAAAGTGAAACATAAAACATAAAACCCAAAGCAGAAAGAAGAAAGAGGTAAATATCCAAGTAAAATTTAAAAACCTGCTTTCTTTGGCCCAGCTGTGAGTTTTAATTCCAAATTTAGATTTGATAACTCTCGTTCAACATCACGGATTTTACTATAGTTCTCCTCAATATATCTAAGCAAATGAATGAAGTAACAAAATCACCAAGCCTATTTTTTCTTTCTGGAAAAATGCATAACCATAACGGAACCAACAATTACTCCTTAATTCAAGAGATATGTAGTTCCAATTAGTACTTAAACTATACAGTATGTGAAATGATCAGCTCTTATGTTGCATTTAGTAGTTGGTAGTTTATTAATCTATCTAGATGATGAACATAAGAAATTCTGAACAAGATATTGATTGTTTCCACTAACCGTTGTTTTTCCCTTTCTCATTAAAATGGTCTTACTTAATAAACCTAAAATGAAACTAGTAACAATAATTTACACTTGATGTGCCAAGAACAAAATCATAAATTCTCTAAGTAATAATAACAAATAGAACCAAACAAAAACGAAAATGGTAATGAGTTCATACTTTTGAAGTGAAAGTTGCTCCGCTGCAATTATCTGAAAAAGAAACAAATTTCAGATACACCATTATCGCAATCATTGAAGTGCATTTGTCAAAATCGACATACCTTTTCTCTGTAGGCAATGACAGGGGATTCTCTGGCTATACCATCAGGTCCGATTTCAGGAACAAGAGATGGATGATTTGCCATTTCTCTGAAGATCTATTTTTCTGATTGAATTCCTACTGTATCTGTGTTTTTATTTTATTTCTCGTATAATTTCCTCCTTGATTTTTTTACAAATGCGATTCGGATCCAATAACTCAGCCAAATTGTGAAGTGAAATTAACCAAATTTCCCCAAATTTTTAACCGAATAGGTAGACTGACATTAATACCCTTATAAGTTTGACTTATCTGAGTGTGTCCCAAATACCAATGTCGGGGTTGGCACATGCCGCATGCCATGGATCTTGTTTCACTTGCCATTCACGTTTTTGTGTGGACCACTTTTGCCGCAATGGAAACAAGTGATGTTCCACGAGAGGGATTTCGCCTGTGAATTGTCAACGGAGAAGCAAACTCAGGCTTATGGCAACTCCTGTATAGAAGACAAATCATCTATATTTTTATGGTAATCCACATTTTTTTGGACCAAAAAGTTTGGTTAAGGATGAGTTCATCATCTACATCTATACGATATTTAGATACTACTCTTTAAATTTAAAGGGGTCATTGTGGATAATCTATAAGATCATTGGATGACTAGGTATGATAAAAAATCATCCGATGACCGAATAAATATTTAATTATCGTTTTTTCATGTAGTCACTCAATGGTAAATTTTTTTTTCTTTTTTACTATATTAAAAACAAAAAGATCGGAACCATACTTTTCTTTATTTTGTGGAATCTCTGGGCGGACCTATCCTGAAACTTTAGGAAAACATGTCTGTTTTTTATCACTCGCTAGGTGGATGTGAACCAGTCTACATACATGAACGAACTAAAGTGGAGCATCCAATAGAAGAATAAGCTGATAAAGAACAAGGCAAAGAAGAAACTGATAAAAAACAAAGCAAAAAATAAAGAAAATATGAAGGTGAAGCTGAAGAAGAACAACAATGAGGTGAAGCCGAAGCTGCAGATAGACCCATGAAGAAGAAAACTAGCTACTTGTCAGCCACTAAGTTGATGTTACGTTCGCGGCGTTAATGATCCTCCTTATGGGTTACGAACACACTTGGGATGCTACCGATTGTACAACTATAGTAATTATATCAACCTTATGTTATGTCTCGAACTTTTATTTAAGTTATCATATATTATATGTCTAGTGTTGGTGCTTCCATTATTTTCTGCCGATATGTTTTTTATGATCACACTAATGTCGTGCTTCTTATGAAACAACAATCGTTAGTGAGTAAGATGAAAGAATGACCATTGTCTAAAGAAGCCCATGATGTCGCCCAACTTGTAGAGAATCAGGGTTATTTACTTCGGTAAATAATTCGATGGTTGGATATGACCGTCCCCTCGTTTTTGCTTTATGAGAAAGATATTACGGGAAAAAAATAATCATGCATCTTCTTTTTGGAAAAATGATAATAACTCCAAATGATGTGCAGTTCATTATATGCCTCAGCTTAGAAGGTAAAGCTGTAAGGAGCGCCAACTACGTGAATGAGCTTAGTTTGAAGAATATTTACGATTTTACTCGAAGGGTGTTTAGTAAGAATGAGGAGAAGACTAAGTCGGAGATGCTAGTAGCTGCTGAAAAGTATAGAATATTCCATCTTAAGAGCTTGAGGGAACAATTCGAGAAAACAGACCTGTTTCGTCAAAGAAATGAGTTGACTGAGAAGCGTACCACTGCTACAACCACCGCATATACTCTCTACATATTGGGATCTATTATCTTTCTTGACAAATCCAGTTCTCGTGTGAACGCCAAATATATACAATTTTTTGAACCATTAAACAAAGTTCGTGACTACTCTTGGGGCACTGGGTGCCTTTCATACTTGTTGAACGAGATGAAAAAGATGGCTAAGGTAAAAAAAGGAACAAATCGCATGGAATGTGGGTCTAGTGCAGGTAATTCAAGTGGTGTAGTTAATATATTTGTTTATTTATACTATTTGTGTATCTCACATATAATCCTACATTGAAGCAGGTGTGGATATATTTGCATTGAGATGAAATTTTCTAGGAAGTCGATACTCCTTCAATGGTTATACGAAGAGTTTGAAGAAGCAATTTATGGATTTGACACCGAAATTGGATGACTGATGACAGAAGACGTTGTCTTTGACCTTTACAAGCAAGCAATAACAAAAGGAGTTTTGTTACGGTGACATGAGCAATGTTATTTTTGACCTTTGTTGCACCCCGGGGGAAACATAATGTACAACCTGACGAGATACGACAGTGTGGTTGTGTACAAAAGATCCGATTAAATCTTTTAACACAAATGTGCATTGACTAAGGTCGAAAGTAAGTCTCACAAAGACAGAATTGTGGTTGTTCATGATCTTGTATCATCATCCTATGACATGTATGTGAACACTGATGATGAGGTATCTCGAGATTACATGGTGTGGTACTGCAACGTTAACTCGTGTGATACGAAAAGACGAGAGAGCTTTCATCAAGGACCCCAAGAAAGATCTCGATAATTTGGTACATATTGTTAGTCTCTTATGGTTATTTAAGGTTTTGTCATGACTTGTAAGTATTAAATGTTTGTTTTTTGAAATGAAAACAAAAAAGTCAAATCACGTCTCTAATCAACATGGAAAAAATATGTGTGAGAAGAGGATAAAAAGTTGAGGAGACTGAAAGAATGAATGACATAGTCCGTATTTGAATAAGTTGAGGAGAATGAAAACTATAATCTTGTAGGAAAAACCCCGGGACCTAGTCCATATTTGAATACTCAATGAATTAAGCCGCTACACAATGCCTACAGTACAACCTCGTACAGTTGATACCAAGCAAACTAAACCTTAGTTACTCATATTGATGTTTTGAAACATGTAGCAGATTTCCATTCTCTATAGACATTGGAATGCTAGATTCCTAGCAGAACATCTATTCTTTTATAAGAATATATCTAGTATATCTCATGAATGATTATCAAAACTTCTGGTACCAATCTTCCAACTAGTAATACAAGATTCTTCTGGATTGTATTAGATCGTATTCGAAACAGTAAATGACTAAATCTGCTTGGTAACTAAACTCACTTCCCAATCATAATACCGAAGTATATGATAAAATCATAGTTAATGATCTTCCGTTTAAGATATGCAATCCAATAATATAATAGGTATGAAACTAATTGGTTAAGAGATCAATCAAGACAATGATTATAAATAATCAATCTTGATTACAAGTTTTATGTTTGTAAAACAAACTATTTGCAGATCTCACAAGATGTATGTTTATGAAAATAAACTGCTTGTCAATCACTGAGAATCAAGTCACAGAAAGTTACACCATGATTAAAAAAAAAGAGGGTCTTCAAATCTTCAAAGTCTTCAGTCTTTGATTTAATCTTCAAAGAAACTATTGTAAACAACTTGATCATCTGTTGATTTGTCACACCATAACGAATTCTGATAACTATGACAAATCAATAGATCTCTCGCAGAGATCTAGAATCGCTTAGATCTAGAATCGCTTAGACTATGATAGTAAAATCTTCAAACAAACTTGAGTGGCCTTATATTAGAAGAGAAAGTCCATATAATAGACAAGTTTCATCTATTGAAGATAACTATACCGTTGGTTTATAACAATTAATCAACGAAAAATAAATGACAATCTAGCTTTCCACCAACAGTAAAAACAAAGGCTTCTTGATGCAAAAGAAGACTTTAAACAAAGGCTATGCAAGATATTTCACCTAATTAAGTTACTCATATCTCTTTCAAGTTTGCTTTTCCACGTGACAGATTGTGTGTTCTTCGATGAGTTTGTAAGAATACAAGACTCCCTATTTATAGTGTCATGACCAAGATATTGTTCGGATATACCATTTACCAATGGGAAAATTGGGAATATATCCCGGATTCACTAATCGGTTTGTGGATCTATCGGAAATAAATTAAGGAATCTATCCCAGAGTGAGAAAAAAATCGTTAAATGGTTAATATCCCACATGTGTGGGATTACATGTGCGTCAAAATGATATTTTACCCGAAACATTTGGATTTTCTTCGGTAACTGTACAATATCTTCTTCTTGTTCAATTTGATAAACTACTTGGTTTGTAACCTGAAAGCTTCCATTTGATGTCTTTGCTCGATCTTATGCTTCTAATCGAACTTTAATGAGTTTAATTTTTTTAAAGCTAATGAAATATATGAACCCATATGAGATCTTAATTACTTGATTTGGCATTATAGCTTGTTTTGCTTTCTTCATTAGCATTTGTAAATTTTCTTTGAACATACCATCTACGAATTTCAAGATATGACTTCATTTACTTAAATCCAGATTTTGCTTGTTTATTTATTGTTTAAGTTTGCGATTTCTATTTTATTAACTATAGAAAAAATTGATCATGTTTTAAGTTCTCCTTTTTTTTCTCCTTTTTTTTGATGGAGCCCTAAAACTGATCCATTCCACATGATGCTAACGTATGATTGAATTGATTGCAAAAAATCTCTCAAAAAATTAAGTCAATTTCTAATATTTAGTATAGGGATTGAAAATAAAAATTGATGCCCTAGAAAAAGTTCTATCAATTCATTTGCTGAGATGTTTGACAATTGGATTTATTTCGTTTTTTTTTTAAATACGAGATCTTGTTCTTTCTTCTTCTTTTAACTCATTTGTAACACTTTCAACGTCTTCAAAGAATTTGTCTAGGTCCAAACCTACCACTGTTCCTCCTCCCCATTTGTATATTTCCACCACCACCTTGTTCATCATCATCGTATTGAATCTAGCAAACGGTCTTGCTAAGAAATCATTCGTCTTTTTATCTTGGATACACAGTCAGAATATAATCCGATCAGTAAGAATATCAAATATCTAGAGAAATAGAGAATTAATCAGAGAGAGGATTGAAGGTGGGAATTCTCTCTTATTTCCTTTGCACTTTCTCAATGGTTCATTTAAATAAATGTTGAGGGTAAAAATGTTATTTTTACACATATGTAATCCACATATGTGGGTTGTTAGCTATTTAACGCTTTTTGATTTCTCTGGGACAGATTCCTTAACTTTTACCGTCAGGGGATAGATCCCCAAACACATTAATAAACCCGGGACATATTTCCAATTTTCCCTTCACCAATTTTCAAAAATCTAAACATATGCCATAAAAGTATATATATGAAATTAGCAAATACCAAGTAAATTCCAACTCATAGTATGACAACTAAGATTAGTTATCACACAACCATGGACTTTACTAATATAGCAACTAGAGATACGAAAGACCTACGGGAATAGAAAGCATATAATTTTTGATACCATAAATGATATTGAAAAGTCGATATTATATGATCTTTCCTTGAGTATCAAAGGAGTATGCTTAAAGTTAAGAATTAGAGTTTAGTAAATGTTCAAACATTATGTCAATATTTATGAACTTTCCAGTCAAACTCATATACATCTCGATGTCTGTGAAAACCTGTGAAGATAACATACTAATCGAAAATGTAAAAGTCAGGTTAGATACAATCAGGATCGATCCCTGAAGCAGGACCGATTCCTCGAAAAAGACCCGTGAAGATTATAGACCAATCGAAAATGTAAAAGTCAGGTTTAGGAATGATCCTAGAATCAGTCATGTTCCAGGAATCGGTTCTGCTACAAGTTTCACAAGCTACTTCCTTAGACTATGTTTCTGAATTTGCTTTCAAACATATTTATTAAGGTATGGAATCACCTGGAAGTTCAACACACTATGTAATGACAGGTTACCAATTAATGCAATATCGTAAACACAAAGTCCATAGATTAACTATACTTAGTAACTCCATATATTTAAGTTGTTGAAACAACTACTGTATATCTTTCCTTTTGATACTTCGATCACAGTATAGTGATCAAGTCACCAATACCAAATTCATTGTAAGGAACTTAACTTCGTATGTTATGTTTTTCAATTAATAAAGACTTGTATGAACAATAGATAGAAATAGAAAAAGTCAATTTTGTAGTTACTAACCTTGAATTGAAGGATGATGTCTTCGTTATCTTCGATACGTCTTCAGGTCTTCATGAGTAACTAGAGAAACTCTCAACATTTGTATGTTCTTAATCTTATTTAACAAAGTTGATTTTTATAATCTACTCAAGTGACTCAAGTTTTAAAACTAAACTTGACATACCAAAGTTAGGTGGGTTCAACCGAGCAGTGATCTAGCAAGCTTCCCTTTTGTCAATTTCAGTGAAAAAACTTTTAAATATGGTGAATACAAGAATTAACATAATAATTACATAACATAAGAATCTATTAATTCTATCTTTATACGCTTGATCCAAGTTTCAACAACCAATCCGATATGCAAATTTTCAAAATAATAGCCACTGTTGAAGCATCTAAATAAAAAGTAAATATACTGTTATTTAATTTCGTAGTATGTGAATACTACAAAACATGATATGTTTCTCCCACTTAATCATTGCTTTATCTTTTTTCTGTTAGATATATACTTTTTAGAGCACATATGTTCTTACTCAAGTGATTGGAATCACTCTATACTCCAAATATTTCTTCCTCTTTTTGTCATAAAAATGACAAAACAATACATTAATTATTCGAAAGAATTTCACAAGTTCATAAGAACTCGATTCTACATATAAGAGTCTAAGCCGGAGGTTTAACATTCCATCTTGGAAAAATATGCTAAGATCATAATTAATTTAATTACTTATCATTAAAGCGATTAAACAGAGTAATGTTTCCCTAGTTTCGAAAGCCTAACAAAACTCGAAATCGATTTAGTTATTATCAAGAAAGCAATTATCTGAAATAATTCTTCCATCAATTTCCACAACCACATTCCCCTCAAAGATATATAATTAAGCACAAGTTTAATAATAGAACTCTTCCCATGTGTTTGTTATTACTTGCTGCAACAAGAGAACAACACAAAGATAACCTTTACCATACAGAGGTCAAAACATGATCTTAGTCATTTCCTTCCACGAGATAGATTAAAACCGAAGGCGAACTCACACGAATACGAAAATAGTCAAATCATAATAGATCATTAGTATTGTGAATCACATATGAGATAAGCCATTACAACTTTCTTATGATATTTAAGTTGCAATCACAAGGATATGATCTGAAGATTATCTATACTCAAAATTCATTAATCATAAGAAAGTAAGCCAATATATAAGACTGAAACACTATAGTTTATCTCACGAACTCAAACGCAATACACCATAAAAGCTCAACAGATAATCAAGTATTGAAATAACCTCTATCATATAGAAAATAAAAATACGAAGCCAATGCAAAAAGGATGAGGTCACTCCGAGCTCAAACGAAGAAGTTATGAATAAAACAGTTTTACATTCTCTTCGTGTAGACTCAGAACCGGTCCCCGGACCAATCCCAAATCTATGACCAGTCCTAGGAACGACCCCGAGACCGAACCCTAGGTTAACTAGCACCACTTATTTATTTATTTATTTTGGATAACTTTTTCATATAGTATCTGAATTGAGTGATTCTTGGCTCGTATTAAACCTTTAATCAAGAGCTACAAATCTAAGAGGTAAGCGCCTTGTTTTATGTGCTTTCTAACCATACATGAGCGTACTTGATGAGGATGCACTTACGAACTGTTTTAGGGTGAAAATAAATATACTGCAAAATGGTACTTTCAAGTAGGTTCGAGAGATCAAGCTCGAACAGGACGAGCCTAAACCAAGAAATGGTTGTTCACGTCCTGCTTCGATTACAAAGATTAAAAGGATTTGGGTAGGTCTTAGGGGAGGAAAGCAAAGAAGGTTGAGAAGATATCTGTGTGATAGTGTATGAAGGAGCTCTGGGAGAATCACTAATTTTGTAGGGTTTTTTTCCCCAGACTGGTTGTCTTGTGACTTGGTTCGAATAGATGAGAATTATCTATTTATAGTTCAAAGGAGACAAACTGATTTCTTGTAAGTAGTGGAAGTTAGGGAGAGGTGGAGAAGTGATGATTATGGAGATCGTAGTGGGGTGGTGCCCGGAAAGTAGGGAAGATGATGGGCACTTAATTTATATATATTTACCTTCTAATTTATATTTGCTAATTCTTATAATTGTACTAATTTTATCCTTCTACGATTTTAATAGGTGGTTCGTATAAAATCTAAAGCTATGAACTAAATACGGATAACGGGCTAAATTGCTAATTGTACTGATTTACACTGTTACTTTTGGACTTGACTATTAACTCTGATGGCACGTACAGACAGATGGGGACGTTTGCCTTATTTCATCTCATCAAAGCCTACTCTTTTATTCGTGATATCCAAATGGCACACAATTGATCAGATGTTACTACATTTGATGGGTGGCTACAAGTGGTCAGGCGTATGGTAAAAATGTGACGTGATGGTCAGGTGGAGAAGTACGTCTAGGAGAAAGGTGTGTCAGAGAAGGAAAAGAAAAGTGAAAGGTGATGGCTACTTGGCTAAGCTTGTGGGAGGTGGAAGTAGAAGAGGCGTAGGCATAGGAAGCTACACCTAGTTTGTTTTTGGTGGAGTATGGTACGGTGGGCTAGACTTTTTTGGTGTTGAGAAGTAGTGGGACAGGGTTCACGTGATTGAAAGTAAAGAAAAAATAAGAAGGGTGTACGGTTGAAAGAAGTACGGTTTTGTGAGAATAGCCTATGGTCAAGAAAAGTTTATGAAAGAGAAGGAAGACCTAGTCTAACCTAGAGGAAGGACGTGGATGTAGGGATTCTATTTTTTTTGGCTTTTGTTGAATCATTAAAAACCCTAGGTATAAAAAGAAGGAAGAAAAAGACGTAAAATACGAAGGCGGCCTGCAGCGCCTAGAGGAATTTTGGTTTTTCCTGTATACTTTTCGGAGGAAAGAGGCGGAGTTCTGTGAGTTTGGAGTTGGTCTGTTTTGGGAGCGTGTACAGGAGTTTCTGTGTAGAGACAAGATAATCATACATGCTATTTGGTTTAATCATCTCTACTCTTTTGTTTAATTATTTTTATGGGTTTTAAGAAACCCATCTCCATGTTCTAATTAATTTGTAACTAGGGTTTAATGTTGAAACACTTGCAGTTTTAGATCAATTTAATCGTTTTATTTGATACAGACCATTATGATTTGAATAGATTAATTCCATGAATTTGATTGATTGAATTTCATTAAACAATTGTGACGTCTTTTGATGGTACATGCTTGGCCTAGGTTTTTGATGTTCCATGCTTCTGGTATACAGTTGTTGTTCTGAAAATATACTTTTTGTAGATATATTTGTCTACTTATTTGATATTTCATGCTTGGGATAAATCCTTTGATGGTGTATGCTTAGAATAGCCAAGTATTATTTGTGGACCTATAATTAGTTTCGTACAATTTTCTCGCTAACGTAATTTTATGGTGTATGCTTGAGACTAGGGCTTTTTGATGCATCATGTTTAGGGCATCCCAGTGATATTTGCGACTCTAAATATTCATGAGTTATGTTTCACTTCAGTAATTAAATAGAAATAGTGGTGGATACCAAAAACCCTGGCTACCGACTCTCTCTGCTTAATTGTTTTATTAGTTTATTTGTTTTATTATTTTATTCATAAATCTATAAATCCCAAAAATATCATTCTTGATTAGTTGATTAGAGATATCGATTACAGTATTGCTCCGCTCCCTGTGGGTTCGACCCGTACTTGCCGTTGTCTACTAGTTAGACGCCTTGCGATTGCGGTTATTTATATAGGATAATCTAAAATCCTATTAGAAGACATGTCTGACCAGTACTCCTCATCCTCTCAACTGCTCTGTAACCGCCCAATTATTGTTACCTTCTTGCTTGTGGAGGTGGTACCACAACCCATGATTTTCGTAGACCGCCAGACTAATACCCCAATGAGAATCCCCCATGTTGTATTTAATATCTCTTGGAAATAGTGGAGTCATAATCCACTATGGTTTTGATTTAGTCAAGTCAAGGCAAATGACTCTCTAAGTCAGTGAGACAAGTTGTGTGACTCACTTGATTGATAGTCAGACTGACTAGTGTCGAGTATGGGAAGTTCAGTGATCATGTACTTGTTTGAAAGTAACATGGCATATTTAGCATCTAAGTATTAGCTCAGAAGTGACTTATCGTAAGCCTGAGAGGCATTTGAAACCAAATGTTGTAGAGGACTCCTTAAACAGGGAGACCTATTAGAATTCGTATAAGATTAAATATTGGACCTATATTGAGAAGAAAGGCGTATTTCTGAAGGAAGTAGCTAGAAAATCTAGTACTAGCTACTTAAAGCAAATAAAAATGTGTTTACTCTTTTAATACAAAAGGATAATGTGCTAACGTCTCAGGGATATGACCAATATGCACAACCCCTAGTAAATATTAATTGTACTAAGGCTAAGAAGCTAGTATAGAGAAGGTTTGAAGTTAGCACTTTAATTGTATAATTAGCACTAAGGTTTTAACATTAATGTACATGTGGCTAAGTCGCTAATTGTGGCTATGCTAAGCCAAGATCGTATTAGCCATGGCCGTCATCCATGGACATGTTAGGCGTGACTAGAGACGCATAAGAGCCAAAGATCCTGGAGTTGGTAGCGACGCATAGGAACTAGGGCGTATTTTGCTTTGGAAGCGCATTGGAGGAGCTAGCGACGCACATGAGCTAGGACGCCGAGGAGAAGCCAAGGGCGCCAAGGAGTTAGGGGGATCGCGGAGGAGGCCAAGTGCATTGAGGCTAACTAGGGATTTATAGGATTATCCAGGAGCTCCAAGGATGCGAAGACGCAAAGGATGCCAGGGCGCCAAGGATGCAACGCCATGGAATCTAAGGCGCCAAGGATTCGACGCCAAGGAGCTAGGGACGCGGAGGAGGCCATGTCGCTGAGGATAAGATGTGCTGGAGCCTTGTCCATCACTCGGAGACGCGTCAAGTTATAGCTAACCAAAAGAGTTAGCGATTTTGTCGTTGGAATTAGGATTAACACTTTTAGTGCTAGGGTTGAGGTGTCAAGGTGGTGATGCACTGATTAAGGCCTTATTAGGCTAAAATGTGTTATCTAAGACCATTTTTGGTTAGTTAGCGCTTCTCAGGTGCTAGGGTTTAGCGCCAGGAAAGTTAGCGCCTTTAGCGTTATTGTTGCTAACTTGTGATAATGCGGTGCTAAGCTAAATAGCCACTGCTTAATTGATATTAATATAAAAAAAGGATAGGTTTAGCCTAGCTCAGAGATTCAATGCGTCTTTTATGGCATTGCTTCTTAGTTGTGGCGCATCCAAGAGGAGTGGCGCATTATTTATGCCTTATATTGAAGCAAAGTGTTAAATTAGCATACTTATGCTCAGAAGAGCAATTTGAGGAGCATTCGTTACGAATCAAGCACTAAGCTATAACTTATTTCAGGGTTTTAGCATTAGCTATTCCCAAGTGTTTTATGAATGTTGCTTGAACATCGATGCACATTCAAGGCTAGTTCAAGGAATTCGGCCGTGGAATTTATGCGACTTGAGACTAGTTTGATATGGCATGAATGAGTGTTGAGGAGGCTACGAGGCCAGTTTAGAATGTTTAGAGAGAACCTGTACTCTTAATTCGCTTGCGGAATATAAGTAGAGACACAATATTCTATATTAAGCATATGGGGATAAATATGCACATATATATGCTCATGTTGCTTAGCAGAGGGAAATTTTATAATTCTAGCCCTTTTCAAAAACTCATCATCTACATTAAGTCCCCTTCTTAGTGGGGAACAATGATGTTGCTCAGTAAGCACTAGATGGTGACAATATGCTTTCAGATAATTATATATGCATAATTTAAACTTTAAGAGTAGAGGAAGATATACTTAGCTTCTGGGATATTGAGATATGCACCCCTTAGCATGTAATTTGGTTGTGGATAGTAAGCGCCCTTTTCCCTGCTTGGCATATTGACTTCCACGGATGGGAAGGACTAAAAATTGACGCGGCAAAAAAAAAGCCACTTTGCGCCATTTTTTTTTGTTTCCTAATTGGACAAGTCCAAGTTAGCACCTATATATAAACCTCTTTCCCCTTTTTTTTTTATATATTACCATGACTTCTTTTTTTTTTTTTTTTTGTGTGGCGAGACAAGAATTGATCTTGTTTTTCAAGGTTACAACGTTAGCAAGTGTGATAACTTGATTTTGAGTAAGTACCATGGACGACCAAACCAAGAAGGTAAGTGTTCTCTCCTTTCCCTGTTTTTTTAACGCCATTATGGCTTTTTCTTTGCAAAACCTTTTTTTCTTCAGAAATACGAGAATTATGTTGTTTTTTTTGGTAACTTCATCCCCAAATCTGAGAAGTATGTTGTCCCTCTGAGTGTTGTTCCTGAGACCGTCCCAAGACTTTGTTTGCAGAGAGGAGATTATGTACCTTATGTCGAGTTCAAGATACACCAAGTACCCATGAAAAAGTGGGTGAGATGGTGCAAAGTGATGTTGAGTGACCCTTCAGTGGTCAAGGTTCTGAAAGAGGCTGGTATATTTCATGCTCTAAGAATGTATGATCATCTGCAAATCTCCAAGTATGTTGGAGGTCTTTAACCTTTGCTTCACGTTATTGTGAACTAACTCATAATGCTATATGCGTCCGGGGTGAACTAACAATTACTCTGGAAGACGTAGTTAGTTTGTTGCAGCTTCTGGTTTCTGGTACACTCCCTGTAGAAAGTTCTGTTAGAGAGAAGCAAATGATCACGGCTCTGGAGAGGAAGATAGAAGAAATCCAACAAGGTAGGGGTCGAAATGGTGTGTGTTATGTGAAGTGAATCGATCATTGGTGGAATGGTAAGGACGATGCGGATGATCCCACTCTTAGTGACCCTCTGACCATTGCGGCGTTTCTGACACTCTGGTTGTCTAGGGATATATTTGAAGACTTCCCCGTTGGAAATTTAAAGCTCCCAGTTTTCCCTCTGGCGGTAGCACTTGCTGGTGGTGAACGTGTCCCTCTTGATAAATTATTCTTCGGTTCTTTATTTTCTCACTTAGATTCATTGGCTCGTGATATGAAGACTTCTAACGGGTTCATGAAGATTGATTCTTGTGTTCATACCACGTTTCTCCAAGTATGGTTATGGGAGCACTTCCCAAAATATGCGCCTTTGTCGAAGCCTCTGAATATGCGGGGAGCCGTTGAATATGCAAGGATCCGTCGTTGGTATAGAAGGAATATTACCGTTGTAGATTTGACTGATTTGATAGATATCCAGACCGAGAGGTCGATGAGGTTCTCTGGTCAGGTCCCAAGAGGCAAGACAATGCCTTTTCTCCTGGACAGAGTGCATTCATGAACAGCTCCACTCTTGGCTATATCCTCTCTCTTCGTTCAGAAGGTTACTCGGTGCAAGCATACATCACTGATCGTGCGGCTCGTCAGATGAGCTTTGATCAAGACGCACCTCGCAGCCACAGTGTTGCTCCGCCTATTATAGAGTTGAAGAAGAATTTGGATGTTTCATTGTGGGAATAAGTATCCCTTTCTTCATTCGGGGTAGAAAACTGATAGACACGTTTTTGTATCTTAATTTGATCTCATATTTGTATTTATAGTTCTCAATTTATGTACGAATATCTCTATTTATTATGTTTTTAGGCATTTTTGAAGAATAAACTTTTATGGAAAAATTGGCTTAAAAGTGCAAGATACTCCCCAGAAAAGTGATAAAGGCACTCTCATTTTGGATAAGGGCACCCCAAGATAGTGATAAAGTGTAACACCCGCAATTTTTGCATGGCGCTTACTCAAGGATGTGTCATGGCCTGGGTTGAAGCTTTATCCTAATCTTATAAAGCTTACCCAGATGTGCATTAGGGTGTGGATGCCTTGACCTCGAATTATAGTGTTAAGGCCCTACTAGGTGTGATGCGTATCCAAGGAGGCATCATAGTGCAAATGCAGTATTATGCCGTGATGCATGACCCAATGCATCACCGTGCCAAAGTTGCATAAGTGAGAGCATCGTAGTGCTAAGGCACTACTGTGCCGTGATGCATGATCCAATGCATCACTAAGCCGAAGTTGCTTAAGTTGGAGCATCATAGTGCTAAGGCACTATTATACCGTGATGCATGATCAAATGCATCACTAAGCCGAAGTTGCATAAGTCGGAGCATCATAGTGCTAAGGCACTATTTGCCGTGATGTATTATAGAGAATGCATCACCGAGCCAAAAATGCTCGGCTTTGGAAAGAAATCTTCATTTTCGGCCTTGCAGTCGATGGATGGCCCTTACCTTTCAAATATTTATTTGTGGAAATGCAAATAAAACATATATAAAGAGGGAGCTTTGCTTGAATGTGCATGAGCGGTAATGCACATATAAATGCGATGTAGCTTATACGATGGAGCATACTTGATGCTCATCAATGTGTTTAACTATAGCTTACCCGAGAATGTTTCGCTTGGCTTTGGAAA
>JAJJMC010031210.1:797866-853583 GCA_023531435.1 Papaver californicum | reverse complement strand
GTTGGAGCATACTTGATGCATAAGCATCAATATGCTGGTAGCTTAGCTTATGAAGCTTGAATTATGCGAAAGCATCTTTCGATCGTTTTACGTACTTGATAATGCATATTTGCATAATAAATAGTGAGAGTTATGCACAAGCTAGTGCATACCTTGCAAAATCCCTTTGGTCTACACGGACTAGGCTTTGCTTGACCTTTGGCCTTGCGATGAAGTTGGAATCGAAGTTGGCTTTGCCTTAATAGGCTTAAGTTGCTTGTCCCTTTCGAATTGACCCTTTGATGAACTACGGTCATGCTTGATCCCATCAAGGTACACGTTGGGTACGTAGGCATCCGCAATGCAATGCATTGAGGTGCAGCACCTTGTCGCTTATATCATCTAATTTGGGAGATGATTGCGACATTATGGTAACTCATATCATCTGGCTCGGCAATGCTAAGCAAGAGATGATTGTTGCCACACTTGATGAGGTAGTTGCAATTCCATTTGATGGATTGTTCATACTTTCTTGGAACCGTCGCGGCATGGAATGGCATGTGCATGGATGTTGCACTCTTGGCAAGAACAAGATAAGTGCAGGCTCCAGCGCATGGTCAAAGTAAAATTGATGAAGCGAAAGCTTAGGCTTGAAATAGCCTAGGTGTTGGTCCAAGGCATAAGTTAGGCATGGACAATAAAGTGAAATTATGTGATGCTTTCCAAAGGCATCCCCATTAGCTTGTATAGCCTTCAACCCTTGGTATAATGAGGGTAATTTGGAATGGTATGCTAGTCAAAGGCATTTACCATGGGCTTTAATGGCCTTGCACCCTTTGTAGGACAAGGGTGTGTTGGAACGATATGGAGACTACGGTTTGAGTACCATGCTTGCAAAGCATGTTTGGAATGGTAAATATGCCTGGAATGGTATAAACGTAGCTTGAATGAAATGGGAACTACGTTTCGAGTATAATGCTTACAAGGTAGGCTTGGAAAGCAAAGATTTACCTACACTTTCCAGCGAGAAGTTAGGCTTTAAGTTCCGGTCACACTCTTTAAAATCACGCATCGGGGAGTTCTGGCCTGCCCAACACAACACGCCGGAGGACGAAATTTTCCGGTCCGTGACAAATGGCATCAAAGCAAGTTCCGAGAAAAACACTAGGGACGGTGAGTTTTGGAATCGTCGGTGAGCATTTTGTATTATGACTGTAAAATTTTCCTTCAAAGGAAATGGAAAAGTTGGAAGAGTAGGCCAACTGTTGTACGAAAATAGAATGGATAAATAAGGCCAAGTGCCTATACAAAAGAAATTGTAACTCACTAGTTACTCCGCTAAGATTTGGAGGTGCTCGAGTGTGCTGTGAGTTTGCCAGGAAATCCGTTTGGAACGGTGGCTGGTATCCGACTACCCTTGGCACTGGGACTGATCACCCCTCACCCGTGTGGCACGGTGTGCGATGTCAGGTCGGCTAGCGCCCACTTACGAGTGGAAGATCATCCGGGACGATGGCTTGCATCCGACTGCACTAGCATTAGAGTTTGATCCTCACAGTACTACGCTAGAAACTATTTATAAACTTGCAATGACCCTTTTCAACCTATGTGAATTTTGGGAACTCTTAAGTGTATGGTATGGGACATCCACTTAATATCTCGTGTTGATTAAATTATTTTGCATTCTTGAGCATGTGGTATGGGATGCATGTTTAGGGATCCAATTTGAGTTTTCTCGTTAAAGTTATAAAAACCTTTGTTGATCCTCGAGCATGCGGTATGAGACGTATGTTCGGAAGGTCTCAATTGGCGATTATGGCAAATTTTGGGCCCTATTAGGATTCTGGGATACGGTATGGGACGCATATTCAGAAGGTTCTAATTTGTGCTCATTAACAAACATCGGACCCTTGCGAGATTTCTGTGCATCATGGAATGGGACATATGCATAGGAAACCTTAATCGATGAAGCTTGTCCACAATAGTTTTGGGTTAAATTTCGAGGAAGAAATTTTTTGAAGGTGGTAAGAATGTAACACCCGCAATTTTTGCATGGCGCTTACTCAAGGATGCGTCATGGCCTGGGTTGAAGCTTCATCCTTAGCTTATAAATCTTACCCAGATGTGTATTAGGGTGTGGATGCCTTGACCTCGAATTATAGTGTTAAGCCCCTACTAAGCGTGATGCGTATCCGAGGAGGCATCATAGTGCAAATGCACTATTATGCCGTGATGCATGACCCAATGCATCACCGAGCCGAAGTTATGTAAGTGAGAGCATCGTAGTGCTAAGGCACTACTGTGCCGTGATGCATGATACAATGCATCACTAAGCCGAAGTTGCTTAAGTTGGAGCATCATAGTGCTAAGGCACTATTGTACCGTGATGCATGATCCAATGCATCACTAAGCCGAAGTTGCATTAGTTGGAGCATCATAGTGCTAAGGCACTATTATGCCGTTCCATCGAGAATGCATTGAGGTGCAGCACCTTGTCGCCTTGCATCACGGCGAAATGCTCGGCTTTGGCAAGAAATCTTCATTTTCGGCCTTGCAGTCGATGGATGGCCCTTACCTTTCAAATATTTATTTGTGGAAATACAAATAAAACATATATAGGGAGGGATATTTGCTTGAATGTGCATGAGCGGTAATGCAAATATAAATGCGATGTAGCTTATACGATGGAGCATACTTGATGCTCATCAACGTGTTTAACTATAGCTTACCCGAGAATGTTTCGCTTGGCTTTGGAAAGAAATCTTCATTTGTGGCCTTGCAGTCGATGGATGACCCCTACCTTTCTAATATTTGTTTGTAGAAATGAGAATACAACATATATAGGGAGGGAGCTTTGTTGGAATGTACATGAGCGGTAATGCACATGTAGATATGCGAAGTAGCCTATACGTTGGAGCATACTTGATGCATAAGCATCAATATGCTGGTAGCTTAGCCGATGAAGCTTGAATTATGCGAAAGCATCTTTCGATCGTGTTACGTACTTGATAATGCATATTTGCATAATAAATAACGATAGTTATGCACAAGCTAGTGCATACCTTGCGAAAGCCCTTTGGCCTACACGGACTAGGATTTACTTGGCCTTTGGCCTTGCGATGAAGTTGGAATCGAAGTTGACTTTGCCTTAATAGGCTTAAGTTGTTTGTCCCTTGCGAATTGATCCTTTGATGAACTACGGTCATGCTTGATCCCATCAAGGTACGCGTTGGGTACGTAGGCATCCGCAACGCAATGCATTGAGGTGCAGCACCTTGTCGCTTATATCATCTAATTTGGGAGATGATTGCTACATTATGGTAACTCATATCATCTGGCTCGGCAATGCTAAGCAAGAGATGATTGTTGCCACACTTGATGAGGTAGTTGCAATTCCATTTGATGGATTGTTCATACTTCCTTGGAACCGTCGCGGCATGGAATGGCATGTGCCTGGATGTTGCACTCTTGGCAAGAACAAGATAAGTGCAGGCTCCAGCGCATGGTCGAAGTAAAATTGATGAAGCGAAAGCTTAGGCTTGAAATAGCCTAGGTGTTGGTCCAAGGCATGAGTTAGGCCTGGACAATAAAGTGAAATTATGTGATGTTTGCCAAAGGCATCCCCATTAGCTTGTATAGCTTCAACCCTTGGTATAATGAGGGTAATTTGGAATGGTACGCTAGTCAAAGGCATTCACCATGGGCTTTAATGGCCTTGCACCCTTTGTAGGACAAGGGTGTGTTGGAACGATATGGAGACTACAGTTTGAGTACCATGCTTGCGAAGCATGTTTAGAAAGGCAAATATGCCTGGAACGGTATAAACGTAGCTTGAATGATGTGGGAACTACGTTTTGAGTATAATGCTTACAAGGTAGGCTTGGAAAGCAAAAATTTACTTGCACTTTCCAGCGAGAAGTTAGGCTTTAAGGTCCAGTCACACTCTTTAAAATCACGCATCGGGGAGTTGTGGCCTGCTCAGTGCAACACGCCGGAGGAGGAAATTTTCCGGTTCGTGACATAAAGACACGCATACAAGTGTTAAAGGCACCCATCTTCTCAATTTCAAAAGAATTTTGGCGAGAAAATTTGAGAGTGATTTGCAAGGATTATTGTCATTGAATTAGAAGATTTGAAGGTTCTGGTATAAATAGAGGCTAAAGAAGAGTTCGAGGGAAGGCTGGCTTGGCCAGAAAACAAGAAAAATTCAATCAAAAAAGTTCTGCAAGTTCTAGGGTTCACAGTGAGAAGAGAGGAAGAAGATGAAGAAACTGTGGCTAAAAGAGGAGAACTTCAATGATTCCGCTATTATTATTTCAAAATCAAGAGTTTCAACAATGTTTTTTACTATAGTAGCATCGACACTTTCTTTGTTTTAAGACACAAAAGATCTATGCTTGTTTAATTGTTGTAGAAAGGGGTCGTTTATTTATTAAATATTTATAATCTTTCTGCCACGCAAATGGTCAGTGTTTTATTGTATTTCTTTTATAAAACCATGAATAAAATGACTTCTTTTATATTTTCTTCTACTTTCTTTGCCATGAATAGCTAGAACCCTCACCTAGGATTAGAGAGGAAGTCCGATTGTGTTTGCTAGCATATTTTAACTGTTTTTTATAATTATTCTCTTAGTCCTATTTCTCGTTTAATAATGATAATAATTTCTTCATGTGTCCTATGATGCTTAAATAATTGTTTTAAATATTTTTTTTTAGAGAATAGCATTATAGTGAAGATGGTTGTTAATCCTTTGAGGAAAACATAATTTAAATTAAAATAATTTATTTTACAAGATGCGAATAATTATCCACAGTTGTCTTGAGTATTATTTTGAGAAAGTTACAGAAAATAGTTACAAACATCTAGTTTGCATAGTAGTGACGAAATCTCGAGTCCTAGGCTTTCTTTCATTTATATTTCATTTTTAGTATTTTAATCATTTTAAATTTTAGAATAAAATAGCCAAACCAAATTTGTTTTGAGCACAATAATTAATTAAAAGTTAGAAATTAACGATTCTGGAATCCCTGTGGAATGAACCGTGCTTGCATACTGTCTCATCGACAGCCATGCTCTTGCGGTATAATTAAAATCCTATCAGAAACCTCAGATATCAGCCATGTACGCACGCTTCTGGGATGATGAGAAAAGACGCTTCAAAGAATTTTTCTCGAGGTCTCCAATGATGATTGGCGCCCCTTCTAAGAAAGACAAGGCTCGGTGTCCAAATTTGCAGAGGTCATCTAAGGCTAAGTGGAAGCTAATCGTTGACGCTTATCAGGAGGTAAGGGTCTTTTCTCTGACTTCTTAATTCTGGAAACATGACTTTTATGATTCTTATCTTTCATTCTTTCCGCTAGGCTCATGTTGTCCGTCCTTGGATGAACATTGCTTCTGTTGCTGCAAATAGTCCCCAGTCTGTAAGGCAAGGGCCAAGGGTGATTCTTTCTGGAAGTAAGACCGGCCCTCAGAAGAATGTAAGTGTTCCACCTGTTATTCTCAATTCTTGTATATATATATATATTTTATGATATATATTTTTTTGGCTTGGTGTAGCATGTGAGTACAAATATTTGTGTTGACTCTGGTGACGCTCTTGAGGCTTCAGGAGACATAAGCATGGAAGAAGGGCATGATTCTGGAAAAGAGGAGCTCGAAGAAACATCTCGTACAAAGGAAATCCATGAAGAACCTGAATCCGATAGTATTAATGATGAAGTAAGCATTGGAAGTGAAACGGTGCTGGACTCTTCCAGCAATTTGGATCTTCCTAAAGTAAGTTCTACCATCCTTGAAATAGTAATAATCCATGTAGACCCTTTGAATTCTTCATATAAGTATAACTATGCTTGAAATGTGCAGAGTATTCGCAAATTTTCGTTGTCAGAAAATTTCAGAAATATAGTGCTTGGAAAAAACACCAAAGAATCTTCATACGACCTCCGTTTTGGTTAATTGACCCTTTTATCCTTATTAGAATACAATTTCCTAGTACCAAGTAGGGATAAATCCAGGTTTTTATCTTGTTTGGTGCATCAAAACGACTGAACAGTAGAACTCAGAAAGTATCCAGGAAAATCCTGACAGTTTTCAGATTTGACTCCGCTAGCCGTTTTTGCAATAAATCTTAGCTCACTTGTCCGATTGATACTCCCTTTTAAAAAGTTGTATTATAATTCAATACGAAACTTTTGATATAAGAACCAGGCTCAGATTCATCACCAATTGTTGTAAGCTTCAGAGTTTCCGAGAGGCAGTGAAAATTGCTTCTGAGGTATTTTTTGTAAAACGTCTCGTGATTGTTTCAAATCACATAATCCATTGAATAATAATTTTTAATGATTGTATATTATTTTTATGAGTATGTATGACAAGTTTTATCATTCCCGTTCAAGAATTTTGTGTTTGAGACGTTCTGACTCAATTTGCTTATATCCTTTCTACTTTTAGGGGAAAAATGATCAAAATCAGAGAGTTGAGCTTGTTAGTGAAGGAACAAGAATTAACGTTGATCCCAACGTAGATAATGTTCTATCCTCTACTGAAAATCATGAGAAGGCTTCCGTCGAGTATCCTGGTGCAGGCATTGATATTGACTTTGGCCCGAGTAGGACTCTTCCCGGGTATTTACGTGTTGGAGGTTTTGTTGTTCTATCCACTTATACCGAGCTGTATACTAGGATATGGAAGAAGTTTGGTCACTTTTCTGTTGATACCTCCAGAAACTACAGAGTTCTAAAACGAGACGTGTCCAACCTGTTACCCATCGTACATGAGATATTCTCACTTTCTTGGCATGAAGTTTCTGATGCGGTCTTCGAAGAGTGGGATGAGGCTGTAAGCAATACCGAGAGATATGGTATGGATGTCATGTGGGTTCTTCATCATCTGGGAGCCATGCAAGAACACTTTGTTGGAGTAGGAGAACTTGTTAATCTGGAGGCGGTGACCAATGCTAGAAAAGAAGTTGAAAGACTTTCCTAGGAATTGGATCTTGCGTTGGAGACTCTTGGAAGGATGGAGAAAGAGTATTCCTTATGGACTAAACTAGCTTTCAAGGATTTTTTTTTCTAGTCTTGTGATTTTAGGAAGCACATTTATGGTTTTATTTTGGGATTTTGAGTAGGTAGGTTTTTGACAAGTTATTTGTGAAGAGAGATAAACTCCTTTATTACTTTTGAAATGCATAAAGATATTTGAATTGATTGATAAACTTGAACTATGAATGAAGAAATACTGCACTCATTTTAAAGAAATATTGCACGAAAATAGGAAAATATTTGAAGTAAATTGGTGAAGCACTTCAGGCTTTGCAAGCTTTGAGCCACTTTCCACGAATCTCTACTTGTTCCGACTTGTCATGATTTGTATGCTCATAGTGATCGCCTAGTAGAATACCAGTAATTATGTAGGGTTCTTCCTAGATAGTCAGAGGAACTGATGTGAGAAGCTGTACTTTCTTAGTAACTTTCAGAATCGTGTCTTCGGTTCGAAAAGGCCTAAACTTTATCATCTCATATGTGAGGTATTCTCCTTGGGCGTCCAAGAATTGTTGCTGGCATTTCCCATCATCGCTAGAAGCAATTGGACTCGCAAGTGAGTCATGAATCTTTCTGTTCTTAGCAAAAGCATTTTTAAACATTTGAAAAAATATTGAAATGGATCGGCTTCCCATTCACATCTTCTATCCATGACATGGTTGTCCTCTAAGCAGAGCTCCTGGGTTCTGACAGGACATGAGATCATTGATTGCAAAGGGGCTTGAGAAGTGAGACTTACTTGATTGAGTTTTAGAGTCCGAGTCATATTCTCAAGCTTTATGGGGAGTCCTCGGTCATATTCCCCATCATCCGTGTCGACCAAGTTCTTCAAGGGAGGCTTGACTTGGTAACGAGTCTTTTCTGCAAATAATAAGCATTTGTCAGCTGTAATATGGTTCAAGGAAGCAAAGATGTCTTCTCGTTGTCCTTTCGGGAGAAAAAAAAGCTCACACATGCGTTCCATCAAAGATTGAACTATCTGGTTGGTTGATTTCTCAGAGAGAGTGACGTTTCTGACAAGAAGGATATTTTTGTGGACTCCTTTAGCTTCTAATTGCAAGTCTCCTGATTCCATTTTTTCTTTGAAAATACGCTTTAGATTGTTCTAATCGATGGCTGGGTGATTAACATATCGATGATAATGACAGTATTTAGGATCCGTCTTCTGTTGAGCTGTGGGTATCCATCGCACAGGAGGTAACTGGAGAGTACCGTCTTCTATCCATGCTTCTAGTAGTTCGAGCACATCTTCCATCGGAACTGGGAAGTCCGGGGACATTATGTTTGGTTTAACATCTTGTCCCTATTGCGGCTGTAACTGTTGTTGCCAATCTTTGGCGGTGTTATGAGACATAATTGATTTTCAAGCTGGTAATGTGTCGAGGGCGGAAAAGAAGGAGAGTGTTTTGTCTGTGACTCTGGTTGAGATGAAGCTTTCCTCTTGGGCCCCTCGTTACTGACAGCACCAACTGATGGTTGAACATTGTACTGTTTGTTGACTAGTCGTCGACTCCCACGGGTATCTCCACGACTTTCTTCCCTTGCTGGTCTAGTTCTCTCCAGGAGGGCAGGAGCAGTTGTGGTGGATCATTTTGCGGCTTCATTTAACTCAGAGAATTTCTGAAAACGTAAATTTTCAAGAAGAACGCTTTAAACAGGGATCATACCATTAATGCAGAGCTCCACTAGTTGATGTTATGTTACATTTGGATCGTGACAATCTAGTATATGAATTCTGAATCTCTTTACATATTCATTTGGGTGCTCATTATTCCTCTGGAATATTCTTCCCAGGTTTGATATGGTGATCTTCTCAGAAACGAAGAAGTACTTCTTTTAAAAGGCGTTAACCATGTCTTCCTAATCAGAGATGTTGTTGGGAGCAATGTTGTTATACCACGTGTAGGCTCTTCCAGTGAGGGACTTTGAAAATTCTATGAGACATAATACATGATGGTATTCATGTCCCCCGAGGGATTCGAGAAATCAAGAGACGTGCTCAAGAGCATTTCCATTTCCGTTGTACAATGAGAAAGTTGGAGAAAAGTAACCTGCTGGCAGAGGAATCCTCTGGATTTCAGGTGGGTAAGGAGGTTGGTGTTGATAGGCCGAGGATGAGTCCTCTTTGACATGGTTTCTTAGGAGCATCTCCATATCTTCACGAGTGAAAAAATTGGATTGCTGGTACTTCTGTGGTGGTCGATCAGGAATGATATGGACTCCTTTATATTTTCGAGCCCCAGGTGTTTCAGCATCAGCATCCGATGTAAAGTTGGTTCTGGTCTGCTCCGTTAGGCAATGATGTTGTTCCGGGGAGAGTTGCTCTGTCAGGGTCTTGAGACAAGTGAGTACCTCCTTCTGAAGAGTAGCCATGTCTATATGATTTCTATCAAGGACTTCTTGTCTCTTCATCAGATCGTCTATGTTGACCGGAGTTTGAGTATTCTCAGTGTCTTCAGTGGTTTTTTCACCGAGAGGAGTTGTAGTAGTAAAATTGGTACAGGGAGGCTCATTATCAATAGGGGTGTTTCAGAATCATCACCACCAGTACTACCTGAACCGACTATAGGAGTTGTAACTGCTCCGTACCTAAGATCCACCATTTTGATATAACTGAGAATTAGCTTTTGTAATTGAGAGGTTGACCTTCCACTGTGGTTGCTAATTGTTTTAGGGTGAAAACAAATATACTGCAAAATGGTACTTTCAAGTAGGTTCGAGAGATCAAGTTCGAACAGGACGAGCCTAAACCAAGAAATGGCTATTCACGTCCTGCTTCGATTACAAAGATGGAAAGGATTTGGGTAGGTCTTAAGGGGGGGAAGCAAAGAAGGTTGAGAAGATATCAATGTGATAGTGTATGAAGAAGAAAATGGATTCTCTGAGAGGAATCCCTGATTCTGCAGGTTTTGTTTCTCCAGACTGATTGTCTTGTGTCTGGTTTCGAATAGATGAGAATCATTTATTTAGAGTTCAAACGAGACACGCTGATTTCTCGAAAGTCGTGGAAGTTCGGGAGAGGTGGAGAAGTGATGATTATGGAGATCGTAGTGGGGTGGTGCCCGAAAAGTAGGGAAGACCTATCTGACCACTAATCCTCATCCTCTCAACTGCTCTGTAACCGCCCAATTCTTGTTGCCTTATTGTTCGTGGAGGTGGTACCACTACCCACGATTTCCGTAGACCGCCAGACCAATACCCCAATGAGAATCCCCCCATGTTGTATTTGATATCTCATGGAAACAGTGGAGTCATAAGCCACTATGGTTTTAATTAAGTCAAGTCAAGTCAAGTGACTTGCTAAGTCAGTGAGACAAGTTGTGTGACTCACTGGATTGAAAGTCAGACTGTCTAGTATTGAGTCTGGGAAGTTCAGTGATCATGTACTTATTTGAAAGTAACATGGCATATTTAGCAGCTAAGTATAGCTCAAAAGCGACTTATTGTAAGCCTGAGAGGCATTTGAGACCAAATGTTGTAGAGGATTCCTTAAACAGGAAGACCTATTAGAATTCGTATAAGATTTAATGTTGGACCTATATTGATAAGAAAGGCGTATTTCTAAAGGAAGTAGCTAGCAAATCTAGTACTAGCTACTTAGAGCAAATAAAAATGTGCTTACTCTTTTAATACAAAAGGCTAATGTGCTAACGTCTCAGGGATATGGCCAATATGCACAACCTGTAGTAAATATCAATTGTACTAAGGCTTAGAAGCTAGTATCAAGAAGGTTTGAAGTTAGCACTTTAATTGTATAATTAGCACTAAGGTTTTAACATTAATGTACATGTGGCTAAGTCGCTAAGTACGGCTATGCTAAGCCAAGAGCGTATTAGCCATGGCCGTTATCCAGGGACATGCTAGGCGTGACTAGAGATGCATAAGAGCCAAAGATGCTGGAGTTTGTAGCGACGTATAGGAACTAGGGCGTATTTGGTTTTGGAAGCGCATTGGAGGAGCTAGCGACGCACATGAGCTAGGACGCCGAGGAGAAGCCAAGGGCGTCAAGGAGTTAGGGGCGTCGAGGATGAGGCCAAGAGCACTGAGGCTAACTAGGGATATATATATATGATTAGCCAGGAGCGCCAAGGATGCGAAGACGCAAAGGATGCAAGGGCGCCAAGGATGCAACGCCTTGGAAGCTAAGGCGCCAAGGATTCGACGCCAAGGAGATAGGGACGCGGAGGAGGCCATGGCGCTGAGGATAAGATGCGCTGGAGCCTTTTCCATCACTCGGGGACGCGTCAAGTTATAGCTAACCAAAAGAGTTAGCACTTTTGTCGTTGGAATTAGGATTAACACTTTTAGTGCTAGGGTTGAGGTGTCAAGGTGGTGATGCGCTGATTAAGGCCTTATTAGGCTAAAATGTGCTTGCTAAAACCATTTTTGGTTAGTTAGCGCTTCTCAGGTGCTAGGGTTTGGCGCCAGGAAAGTTAGCGCTTTTAGCGCTATTGTTGCTAACTGGTGTCAATGTGGTGTTAAGACAAATAGTCAGTGCTTAATTGACGCTAATATGAGAAAAGGATAGGTTTAGCCTAGCTCAGAGATTCAATACGTATTTTATGGCATTGCTTCTTAGTTGTGGCGCATCCAAGAGGAGTGGTGCATTATTTATGGATTATATTCAAGCAAAGTGTTAAATTAGCATACTTGTGCTCATAAGAGCAATTTGAGGAGCATTCGTTGCGAATGAAGCATTAAGTTATAATGTAATTCAGGGTTTAATCATTAGTTATTACCAAGTGTTTTATGGATATTGCTAGAACATCGACGCGCATTCAAGGCTAGTTCAAGGAATTCAGCCGTGTAATTTATGAGACTTGAGACTAGTTCGATATGGCATGAATATTATGAGTGTTGAGGAGGCTACGAGGTCAATTTAGAATGTTTAGAGAGAACCTGTACTCTTAATTCTCTTGCGGAATATAGATAGAGACACAATATTCTATATTAAGCATATGCGCATAAATATGCACATATACATGTTCTTATTGCTTAGCAGGGGGCAACTTTATAATTATAGCCCTTGTCAAAAACTCACCATAGGTTAAGGAAGCGGAACCACATGAAACTTGAGAATTCTCAAAGTTCTTCTTCCTTCTATATTTGTTTTTTACTTTTGGAACCACATAAAGGGAATGCTCTGGAAATTTACTTGAAACAGATGTCTGAACATTTGATTTTTACTTTTTGCAAGTCAAGTTTTCTCCAATAAGGAATATCAGATATTGTCTTTGCACTTACAAAGTTGTTTCTCTTTTTATCATATGGTTGACTATAACAGAACCTTTCTGAGCGTTAATAAGCAAACTTTGAACTATTATTATAATAATTCTTTTGCCTAAATTTTTGACAAAAAAGACCTGAGTTATTAAGAGAAGCAGTCTTATTGTTCATAGTGAGTTTGGCAAGTTACAAGTGCATCTTGAATTTCGTAAATGGCTTTCTCATCCTTCTTACGAAATCTGCATCCCATTTGCAAGTGTCTTTTGTTTCTACAATAAAATCAATGCTTAGTAACATAAGAAAGGTGATGCTTAATATTACCTTATTGTGGATACGCTTGTATTATATCTCGACGTATTTTATGTTTCCCATCATTTCTGAAGGTGGAGGTGTTTCATGTTTGTTGTTTGTGCAAGAAAAGTCTTTCGTAGCAACTTTAGAAGAATTTTTTTTGGCATATTCATTAGGTTTTAAGAAATTTGTATAATTTTTTAGCCTTCAAAGTTTGTATACCTTTATAGATCAATTGTTGTGTGTCACAATGAACTCAAGTTCTTTCCAACAATGTGTCCTATTGGTTTAAGCTATTATTGAACTGTTTTGAAATCATATTCACCTCTTTTAATACTTTGATCCTTCCGGAAGCATTAACTAGATCAACCTAGTTACGGCTTTCAATTTGAAATTTATATTTTCTTGTCCAGATTCAATAGACTTATTCATCTCAATGATCTTCTCGTTCTCTATCTCTGTATGGAGTTTCACTTCTCTATCATGACCTTCAAATATTTGATCTCTGTAACAATCAAATAACTCAAGAGTAGTATTTATTACTATTCTCGATAACCCATCTCAATATTTTGATCTCTATATGAAGTTTATCTCATTCTACTGTTACTGGTTTTGATTTCTCAACCGAGCTTTTTTTCTTGAGAGAATCTCTTGTGTTGTCGTCAGTATCTTTTTCAGATGCACATTCAAGAATTGCAGTGAATGCTTTGTCCTCCTGATCATTAGAACATTCAAGATTATCATCATCATGATCTCTATTCTCTGCACGTTTTGTGTCTTACGGGAATGAGAAGATATACCTTTAGAAGATCTCTTTGCCATTTTCCTTAAAAAAATTCTAAATTCTCGCACGAATGCTTTGTCACAACAATCCCCAGTTCGTGCCTCACAAGAATTCTCTGCTGGATAAACAATTAGTCATAACTTTAAAGGTTATACCCAACTAATTCTTAGATTGGTATTCATGGTCAAAGATCTTTAATTTACCAACTAGAGAGCTTCTCGATCGTGTGGAAAGATCGTTTGCTTTTGTGTTGGCATGCTTCTTGGATTCGTATCTCGATGGTAACTACCTTATAATTATACACACAATATCCTTTTCTGAATAGTTTTTCCTAACGCAAATGAGGTATTCACAATTTTAGAAAGTTTTCAGTTAAATTCATCAAAGTTGTCTTCTTCTTTAATTCGAAGGTTTTCTCATTGAGAAGATAGAGTTTGAATCCTGGCTTCATTTTTAGAGGTATTCTCTTCAAATACGGTCTTAAGAATATCTCAAACCTCTTTTGATGTCATACATGTTGTTATATGTTTATACATATCTTGAGATATAACATGGATAATAACATTTAACCCATTGAAATTCTGTTTTGCAAACGATTCTTCCTATTTGTTGAACTCCCTCAGTTCATATAATCTAATATCAGTAGTTGAGTCATTGACAAGAACTTTTGGGTGTTCATATCCATCAATAACTAAAACCCAAGTGTTAAAGTCACGATATTGAAAGAATGATTGCATTGCCATTTCTAACACAAATAGTTTGAACCATCAAACCTTGGCGGTACGTGAAACGAACTCGAATGTAAACAACTCAAGTTCATGTCTATAGGTTTGATCGCACCAAACACAGACTATTAGGTCGACTTTGTGTTTGCCCCGCTCTTTTACTAATTGAAATGACGAGGGTACCGAGTACACCACAAATAATTAAGTATCAACCTAAACAGACACACCTTTTTGTTATCTTTAACGGAACCATAAAGACTAAACAAGCAAGATGGCCTTGATATAGTCAAAGTTCAATGATGAACTAACCATAAGATCAATCAAGGTGTGATTCACGTACATATGTATTTACTTTAATTATAATAAAGATAATTATAATGTAGAAATAAATTAAATCACACACCAAAATTAAATCATACAAGAAAAGTTAAGGATCTTCCATTTAAGATCTGTAATCCAATGATATACTAAATATGAAACTCATTGGTTAAGAGATCAATCAAGATAATGATTATTAATAATCAATCTTGATTACAAGGTTTATGTTTGTTAAAACAAAATACTTGCAGATCTCACAAAACTTATGTTTATCGAAATAAACCGACTGTCAATCCCAGGGAATCAAGTCACACAAAGTCACACCATGATTAAAAAAAGGGTATTCAAATCTTCAAAGTCTTCAATCTTTGGTTTAATCTTCAAAGTAACCGCTGCAAATAACTTGATTCTTTATTAATTTTTCACACCAGTACATAGTCAGTTAACAAAGGAGAATCAATAAATCTATCACATAGATTTAAAGTCACTTACATCTATGATAGTTAAATCTTCAAACAAACTTGAATCGCCTTATATCCGAACAGAAGGACCATAGAACAAACAAGTTTGATCTATTGAAGATAATTACACCGTTAGTTCATAAGAATTAATCAACAAAAACTAATTAACAATCTATCCTCCCACCATCGGTAAAACTAGAGGCTTCTTGATCCCAAAGAAAACTTTAAACAAAAGGAAGCGCAATTATGTCTCACGTAATTAGATTACTCCTATCTCTTTCAAGTTGGCTTTTCAACCCGTCAAAAGGTGTGTTCTGGGATGAGTTTATAAAATACAAGACTCCCTGTTTATAATGTCATGACTAAGGAATTGTTGAGAAATACCATTTACCAATTTCGAAAATTCCAAAGATATGCAATAAAAGTATATTTCTGAAATTAGCAAATACCAAGTAAATTCCAACTCATGATCAAAGTTTCTTATAGCATGACAACTAAGATTATATATCACACAACCATGTACTTTACTAATATAGAAATAAAATATATGCAAAACTCTGAGAATTGAAAGCATATAATTTCGACACCATAAATTATATTGAAAAATTGATATTATAGGTTCTTTCCTTGAGTATCAAAGGAGTATACTTGAACATAAAGAAATTAAAGTTTAGCACATGTTCAAAAATTAAGTCGACATTTAAGAACATTTCATTATAACTCTATATATCACGATGTTTGCAAAAACTAGTGAAGATAACATACCAATCGAAAATGTAAAAGTCATGTTAGATTCACTCAGGACCGGTTCTGACTTGGGATCGGTCATGGTAGCATTCCTTCCCACTAGGTATCGATTATGGGAACATTCTTGAATCTTTTTGTCAACTACCACAAGTCTAATTCTTTAAACTATGTTTTTTACGATTTCGATATGTCTGTTATCTTCACGGGTTTTTTCAGACATCGATATATACACGAGTTAGATTGGGAATGTTCATAAATGTCGACATAATGTTTGAACATGTGTGAAACTCTAATATCTTATTGTTCAAGTATACTTTTGATGCTCAAGGCAATATCATATGATATCAATTGTCAATATCATTTATGGGATCAAAATTATATGTTTTCCATTCCCAGGGGTTTGCATATCTCTAGTAACTATATTAGTCAAGTACATGAATATGTGCTAGCTAATCTTAGTTGTCATACTATGAGAGGTGGAAAGTATTAGATCTTTGCTAATTTCATAAATATACATTCATTGCATATCTTAAGGATTTTCAAAATTGGTAGATCTTGATTCCAAAAAATACCTTGGTCATAACACTATAAATAGGGAGTCTTGTATCCTTACAAATTCATCCTAGAACATACATCTGCAGTGCGGGAAGTTAATTTGAGAAAGAGGAAAGTTATTTAATTAGGTGAAACATCTTCCATTAACTTCGTTTAAATTCTTCTTTGGGATCAAGAAGCTTTAGTAGTACCGTTGGAGGGAAACTAAGAATCGCACTGATTTAGTTTTCTTTGTTTATTGTTTTTATTTAAGAACTAACGGTATAGTTATCTTCGATAAATCAAATTTGTTTATTCCATGGTCCTTCTCTTCTAATATAAGGCCACCAAGTTTGTATATAGTTTTGATTATCACAAATCTAAGTGACTATGGATCTGTGGGATAGAATTCTTGATCAATCAATGTTAAGAGACTCTGTTTGGTGTGTTTGATCAACATATGAATCAAGTTGTTTGCAGTGATTACTTTGAAGATTGAAATTGAATATTAAAATTTTGAAAAAATTTCTTTTTGGTTGTGATCTCATCATTCACATTATTTCGGTGATCGTCCATGGTATTTCGGGAGGGCATCTCCCGAAATATCTTTGTCTGAATTTCTTCGAGCGTTATAACCTGGAATTAACAAGCTGTTTATTCTGATAAACATAAAACTTGTGGAAGATCGAACATACTTTCCAGCGGAATTTAATTGCTTGGATAGATATTGTTCTTCAAGATTAGTAATCTCGATAATCCTTATCTTGATTTGATATTTTGACCAAAGGATTTTATTAATATAAATGAAAGATCCTTTACTCTGCTTTATCACTGATCAAACAACTGGTTTGGGTGATTGATAAATGAGTTGGTTACTGGAACGAATTTAGTCCTTTGTTATTTCAGGTTACGATCCCAAAGAATTAGGTGCAGAGGTCTTCATAGCGGGTGAAACAACTGAAGATAATAGATTTTGTCTTGGGATTCATGTGTGTTGGCCAGATTGACTGTAACTAGGGTTACTTTTTCTGCGAGGCAATTTTCCTCGTTAACAATATCTTGTGTGTCCATATTATTTACTTCACTTCCGCATTATATTGTTTAGCATTATAATTAAAGTAAATACACTTATATGTTAATCACATCTTGGTAAAGATATCATAGTTAGTCTGATCCAAACTTTGACTATTACCAAGATCACCTTGTTGAAATAATATTGGGGTCGTTAATTTTACTATAAGATTATATAAGGTGAGTCTACATAGGTTGATATCAAAAATATTTTGGTTTCAAGTTAATTGATTTGCGAGCCTATGACAAATACAGAATGGTGATCGATGGTTCATGCACATGAAGGAATATATCGTGTGAAGAGACGTGCTACGAGATTCATTAAAGATGTATTGATGTTCCAGATGATAGACTATATGTACTAAATTATTGTAATGCGCTTATTTCCTAAACTATGTAATCGCTAATTTCCTCAAAATATGAATAAAACTCTTCTTTATGAAAATATAGCACAATCGGCCTATATGAACAACCACATCTGCCGATTAAACCGAATAATATAATAAGGCTTTTGTGTACCAAAATAGAAAAACAATCGGTATATATATCGGTCAGTAGCTGCCAATTTCTAGTGTTCTTCGTGAATGAAAAATATCAAACTATGATTTGTACACGTGAGCCATCGTATTCGTCGATTCTAGTTTGATATTTTTGGAAAATTCAAATATTTTCATGCTCTGATGATTAATTAACATTAGTCAACTTCATAGCTAACAAGGTTAAATAACTACTAATTTATACTAGTTAATTAGAATAAATTAGCCATTAATAAAAATGATTGGATATGAAATTTCTAAAATTATTTCAAAATAATCTTATTTCTTCTTTTATGCTAGGGCTAAATCTAAGATACCGAAGGAGATTAAGTTGAAGATCAATTTATTCAATAGATATAGTTTTCATCAATGCGTTAGACACCAGTTGGTTAGATTAAGTTGAAGATCAATTTATTCAATAGATATAGTTTTCATCAATGCGTTAGACACCAGTTGGTTTGCCCGAGAGGTTAAGGGGGAAGACTTAAGATCTTATGCACTTTGTTTTGCGCATGGGTTCGAACCCCAGATCCGGCAAAACATTTTTGTTTCTTTTTTATGTTTTAGAACCTTTAGTTATTCATTGATACCTTGGCTACAAGCTCAGGTGCGAACTTTTGGTGGAGACTAATTCTTCACATGCATTTGTGACCTTCACAGACATTTTTTTTCAGTGGTGTTGACAATCTAAATTCTGTTGTGTACCTTTTCAATCTGACTGACTGGCTAATCTTATACCTCAGTGGGGAATTGGAGACGATCCAACTTGGAAGTCTCATCAGAGGCCAGGAAAAATAGACATGAAAAATTGTAATTTCTTATTTTAGTTGAATTCCCATCTAATTTGATGTTGGCCTGTTGCCATTTGATTGCAGCTTAGAACATGGTTTAAACTCCATAAGCAATTTTTCGGCAAGTATAAATACATACGTACATTGGCATGATGCAACCCAACTGTTCAACATCTTTAAGGGCTGCATTTTTGTTTTGCTTTGTTTCTAGATCTGTGGTGATCGCTTTTGTTTCCCCAGCTTTGGTAAATGACCAGGCAGGTGCTGGTAGTGGTCATCCTTCTTGCCTTGGAGAAAAATAAGAGCAGAGTCTAAATTCATTTCCATAAGTAGTTATAGTTAAGCAGACCAAGCACAACAGCATGTACAAACAATAAACTGAAACTTCGGTAAATTCAAGGATTTATTTATAATATTCAAATATACACTTCGAAGGTAAACAACATGAGCAGATGATAAGGTTCTACAGGCACAACTCTGAATTGTCGAGCAGGGGTTAGCCCCAGATCATTCATTTAAGCAAAATGAGTGATAGGGAAAGAAGAGACAAAATGGAAAGAAGATTGATCGAATGATTACTAATGCTAGTTACATTCCAGGAATCCCTTAACTGATTATAGCAGTTTGAAAAGACAAACAAATATAAAGAACCCAGTGGGATCCGTCTTTCTCATGCTTCAACTTTCGGTAAGACCTGAATTACGGCTTCTTTCGTAGGCAATGCAGGAATTGCACCTCTTTCTGTGACCGTGAGTGCTCCACAGGCATTTGCAAACAAAAGAGCTTCTCTCAACTTTTTCTCGTCCTGCACATAACACAACAAAACTCTTTTATGCACAGAAAAAGAAAAAGAGCATTTACATTGTTACAACTTACAAGAATATAGACGTAAAAATATTCCCCTGCACCTCATACTACCCATTTTATGAATTATGAAAATTATAACATGCAAGAGTTGTAATTTCCATTTTCTACTTTTCTAGCCAGTTGATGTGTTCTTGTCTTTACCCCGACAGAGAAGATTTAGATACTCTATTGTGATTGTTAAAGTATGATAACTGGAAAGTGGCTTTTTCACTGGATATAAAAGTACATTTGAGCGAAAAATAAATGTTACAAATGGGATGATAATGGCGACTTGTGACAAAAGGAGCTCATAGTAGTCCTTGTAGTTAAATATTGCTCAGTAACCTTTCAGTACGGCATGGAGACATATTTTGAGATTGGCCACAGACACTAGTTTGTGACTTGCAACCTTCAGAAGCCAAAGACCAGAAAAATTCCAAGGACATGCATCTTAATACCCTGATAATGTCTAGTAATTTTGGATAACAAGAACTGTTAGAGAGAAAGTGAGCGAGAAGTACTCGATCTTCACAAAATATAAATTGCCTGAATATGGATTCTATGGGGAATGATGCCTACAGAAATATAGTACAAAAAAAACTTTGATACTGTTGCATAGACGACAATAGCAATGTCTGTATCAATGTAAACTACATGACCTAACCAAATATTTTCACCCAAATTCATGTATAAAGGAGGGATAGAGTACCTTGTAGAGATTTAGGTCAGCAGAAAAACTGTTCAACAGCCCACTCACAAATGCATCACCAGCACCAGTTGTATCAATGCAGCTAACTTTAACACCACCAACCTTGCCCTTAAATTCCTGTTTTAGATATAATTGATAAGATTACTTTACAAGAAAACTCGCACTTTATTATCCATGTACCACATGATAAATACTTAATCATCCAGTTGTGAACATCTAACTTATATGCTTACCTTAGTATAATATCTGCAGCCCTCAGATCCTTCAGTTACCAGCAAAAGCTTAACATTGGGGTAAAATAGCTTCTTTAAAACAACATTATCATCATAAGGATCAGCACCATCAGTCAAAAATGAAATTTCTTCCTCACTAATCTGTAAGTAAAAGGAAGACCGCAATTAACACAAGCACCATTGGACTATTTTGAATTTGGTACAAATTAATAAAACTTACTAAAATCTAGAGCAGTCATAATAGTAAGAGTTTGACCAACTAAACCTTAATGATATCTGCTTGGTCCCAAATGCTCATGATTTCTTTCTTAGCAGCCTGAGGTGATGGCCACAGAGCCAATCTCAAATTCGGATCGTAAGAGAGGATACAACCAGCCTTCTTAGCTATCTTCATAGCAGCGAGTTGTGTTGATCTACATGGTTCCTCAATCAAACTCACAGAGCCATAGTGAAAGACAGATGCCTGTACAAAGTTTTATGATAAAAGGGAATGCTTAGTGGCAAAATAGTTGGAGTTGCATCAAACAGAAACAGTTTCGAGTAATATGAAGCAGAAAACAACCAAAATCTATAGATAAAACAGTTTCAAGTACCATTACTGGGCTTAAGTATTATACCTTCTTTAGAAGGTCTTTATTTAGTTCTGATTCACGAAGAAGCATATCTGCACTTGGATTGCGGAAAAACATAAACTCGCGTTCACCATCAGCTCTCAGTGTTACAAATGCCAGTGCAGTTCTTGCTTTGGAGTCAAAACAAACTCCAGAATTATCCACATTGTTCTGCTTCAAGATGTCAGACAACATATGTCCAAATTCATCATCCCCTACCTGAGATTAAACATATGAATCAGTTAAAGAGCTAGTGAAAAGAGAATGATACAAAAATTAGCTTCAACCAATATAAGAGGGACCTAATATGCACCTTTCCAACAAATGCTGCAGAACCACCAAGCCTTGCTATTCCAACAGCAACATTAGCAGGAGCTCCACCTGGTGCTTTCTTAAATGCTGGTGCTTCTGCAAGTGAAACTCCACCAACAGTCGGAACAAAATCAATCAACATCTCGCCAAAGCAAACCACAAGCGGATCTTTGATTTTACTTTTCCCATCACGGTCGACTATCGAAGAACTTTTAGCTACACAAACACATACAAAATAAAATCTTCAGAGGCAGAACAAACTTTGTCATCCAGAGTAAAAATCATCAAAAACTGCTGATAAATCTTTTAAACAAGACACACCTAGTGATCAATTTTTTGTCCATGCTGGATTTGTGACTTATATGAATAAACCCAGAATTAGAGTAGTTGATGAATGAAATCTAAAATCCCTAAATTTCCAAACTTGCCTAAATATGGGAATGTGATTTTAACAGATTCAAAGATTGATGAGAACACAAATATACCCAACATCATCAATTTAATGTGAAGAGAGAGAGGGATGATGAGAAATGGAGTAATAATGACATGTACAGAAACCCAAATTCCCAAATCAAATACAACAATCATTTTGTACACAGAAATTTCTTAAACCCTCCACGAACTCATCATCACACATTAAACATGAAAGAAAGAAAGAAAAAAACAATCAAAACCCCTAAATGCACCTATGTGATTCCTAAGTGTATGGAAGGCAAAAAAAAATAAAAAAAGGAATTGATTCATGATTTTTGACGTTATCGTACTATTTCCAAAGATCTCAAGATTTCAAATGAAATCCTTCAACTCCATTAAAACAAAATTTTAAGATTTCTTGTTTTCTTGTCCAAAAAGTAAAAAACAAAAACAAGATTCAAAGGAAAGAAATCAAAAAACATGCACAAAACCAAAATCTAACTATATAAAAAGAAAATCCGTACCTATAAACTTAATTATGATTATAACATTATAATAACAATAATCAAATCAGAAAATGTCATCTGAAAAAACAGAAAGATTTCATTGGAATAAGACGTATGTACCTGCAGAAGGAGGATTGCCCATTGTTGCAGGCAGGATTCTCTTTCAAAAATCCTGAGATACTGATAATAAAATGAAGAAGAGGAAAAAGAAAATGGAGAATTTAAGGGGAGAAAATTGTTTGTTGGTGTTATTGTTGTTGTTGTCGGTGAAATCTTGAAAGCTGAGGTGTCTAATACTTACTATTAGTAAGAGTACCTTCTTATTAACAATATTCATAATACCACCTATATCCTTCTGTTTCTTGCCTAACTTAACGGTTTTTATTCCTCTAATTATATTATTACTTACTTTTTTTTTATTCTTTTTTATTTTCTGGACTATAGATTTTTTTTTAGTTGTCATGGACAAGGTGCCTAGGCGTCTTAAAACATGACCTGACTAATTTCTTGATCAAATAAGACCATATTTCTTTCATTGGTAATCTATATGATTGGATTAAAATATCGACCTGACTAATTTCTAGATTAAGTAAAACCATAAACTCGTTTTTTGTTGATTTTTAACTGGATTGAAATATTTATTGTGAGAGTAACTATGAAGAAGAGTCAATCCTCGGCCTCATGTTGTGAGGTGAGTCTCAAATAAGTCAGTTGAAAAATAGTTATTATAAATTATTTTGATAAAACAGTATATATATAGAAAAAAATATTATATGAAATTTTTTTATGAATTATTTATGAAAATATGATTTAATCTAGACTATTCAATGTCATAGATAAGTATTATGATGAGTTTATTTGTAGTAATTTGCTACAAAACTTGTCACAATTATATTTTTTTATTTTTTTATTTTATTTTTCGGATAATTATGATATCAATAGTAGAAATGGAAAAAAATAAATAAAATGATTATTTTTTGTTCGGAACTATCGACTAATTATAGAAACTAGGGTGGTTTTACCTTATTTATGTGGATAATCTAGCTAATTAATTGAGTGTGTTTGTCTGTTTTTCTTTCAGTAACAAAAAGTTCTGTTTTTTTCCTAAGGTTTTTGTCATTTTGTGAATTAAATTTGTCATTTTTGTTTGAAAATTAGGTTTTATTTGTCAGTGTTCAGTTGAAGTGCTGGAGAAAACTGCCTCTCTCTTGTTTGGTGAGATAATGGTGGTGGGAAAAACAAAAATTGAGAATTTCATTTCTCAGCTAAAAGGAAAAACAATGGGAGTAGGGTAATTCTAAGTTCTAACTCAAGGTGTCTGACACGTGTAATACCATCTAGTTTTTGACACAAAAGCAATTGAACTTTTTTTTGAAGAGACGCTTAAATTCTTGGAGTATGGAAATATGGAATCATCTGCTTCTGTGCACAAACAAACAACTGGTTGGAATGAGACTGTGATGTCAGGAAATGTGGTGGTGGTGGGTAAAGTGGAAAGATAGGAGAGGAGGAGATAAGACAAAAAGTTCGCGAGCTGACCTAATTTGATGGTGTAACTGTAAGCAGTATGAGGTTTCATCATGTTGCCCAACTTTGTTTCTATGCTCATAAATATGAACCAAAAATGTAAGAGACCATTTATTATGTGGGGGAATATATTTGAAAGTTAGGTGAACTATTCTAAACTACGAACTATGAAGGTCCGTCTAGTACACCAAGTGTTTGTTTATATCCGGCTGGTATTAGTTTCAATTGTAATTTTTGATGTAGACGAACATGCTATAGCATATTTGGAGACTAAAGACCCGGGTGTCGTAATTTAGTTCGAGAGGAATCTATTTTAATTGAAAACGGGTCAACGATCAAGATATGACATGATTTCGTCTCATGGTCTTCAGATTTTAGCCAAATTCTATCGTTTATGATTTTAAACAGGCGTTTTTACTATTTTATGAAAGTTTTTGTTTTGTTAATAACTTCTTCGTTAGGAGTCCATTTGGGTCGCCGTTTGCGGCAAATAGTTTGATTTTATGAGTATTTTAATTATTTTTGGTCGGCCAAAATTTACCAAAAATAGCAAATTAGGGTTTGAGTCGGTTTAGGGTTTTTTTCCATCCTTTCTTGACTAGCAAGTTAGGGTTTTTCCCCAGGTCTATAAAAGAGTCATCCATATATTGTTTTAAGCAGTTGAATTTGATTAATAAGAATTAACTTCTTAAACTTGTTCAAGTTTAATCGATTATTATTTAAAGTCAGGAAACCAAAGTCTAAGTAATTATCATTGTTCATAGTCGATATTCCTAGGAATATTTGAAGTCTGAACAAAACCTCTCTTTTCTTTCTTTTCTTTATTATCCGTTGCATCAATTTTGTTTTCAATATTTGCCATCACTGAGTAATGTAGATGCATCTGATCTGATAACAAGTATTATGGAGAGAATTATTTTTCTTGGCATCTCCATTTTTAGAGCTGTGATAAGATAAGATTTATCAAAGAGGTTTTTTAAAACATGACTTTATTAAAGAAAAAAAATATTTTATCTGTTTCATCAAAAGAGTTATTGTTAAATAAATAAATAAATGATAATATCTCTATTTCGTTGAAACAGGGATAGTATTTTGTTTATTTTAAAGCTGAATACACCCAATTATATCGTGGCTAGATATTGAGTATTCGTGTAAGGTCTTATGCTACTTGTTTGTGGGCATCGATGGAAGAAGTAAGGAAATGTTAACTTTCTATATAGTTTTCTCACCATAGGGTAGCCATATCCCTGGCATGTAGGAAATGGAGGGTGAGGATGGGAAATAATGAAAGTTTTATTGATCAAAAAAGGAGAGGTATATAAAGAGGAAAATACCACCAAAGATGAAATGTGCAAAGAAGAAAAAAAGCTGAAAGTTTCTTTTTACCCAATTCCAACTTTCAAGAGACACCAGCGGGGAACCAGGAATTACTATTGTGTGTGGGGGTTAGGGAGGGGGGCTGAACATTTTTTTCCTTAAATAAATATATTAATTTTAGTGGACTAAGTATTAAATATATATGGACCAAAATATATATTATAGCATAAAATTAAATGTTTTTATATGGCTATTAGGATTTTGGAGAGATTTTTTTCTTTTTTTTGGAAGAGAAATTAAAATATTATTAAATGAAAAAAGAAATGTACATTTTTTTAGGGAAACTAGAGTCCACTTGCCACCAGAAAGTTTTCTGGTCAAAGTCAAGGGCACGATGCACCCATCTAACTTAACTCAAGCAAAATAAATGTGAGGATCCTGTAGATAGCTTTCACATTTTATATCCGACTTAGGGTAATTTTTTGCCTATTTTAAAGAAGCTTTATATAGGGGTTTTCCATTCCAATAGAATGGCTTTTCATGTGAAGACAAAATAGGGACACTAGGTATGAATTTTTAAAAAAAATTATCCATTATATTTTCATAATGGTTAAACTACCCCTATTTAGTTAATATTAGTAAAAACTATTTAGCTAATAGATTAGGCTAATAATAATTAATCTAAAATAATCTTATACTTAATCAAATCAAATCAATTTTTTTTTCTTTTTGGTTTGGTGGGAAGAAACAGTAGAAGAAATGAAAGAGAATTTTTGTAGTTTTTTTAAAAACCCTAGATTTTGATTCACTCAACCAGAGTAGTCAGGTATACCTGTAACTTAAACTCTTGGTCTTTTTGTGGCTCAAATTTGATGAAATTACGTAAAAAAAGTATGATTTTTTTTGTGATTCAGGGAACATTACGGTTGGGTTTTCTTGTCGAACAAAACTGTAGACAACATTTACGGTTAGGTGTTCATCCTAACCAAACTGTAACCGTACTTTCATGGCGGAAAACCAAATCATAACAGATTTACGGTTGGGTTTTCAACATCGTACCCAACCATACCATACAATTACGGTTAGATGTTCATCCTAATCTAACCGTAACCGTATTTTCATGGCGGAACAATCGATAGTAACAGTTTTACGGTTGAGTTTTAGCATAGGACCCAACCGTAACGCATTATGTGCATGGGTATTTATTGCACCAGTTACGGTTGGGTTCGATTTTTGATTCCCAACAGTAATTAACGGTTAGGTTCGAAGGCTAAACCCAACCGTAATCTTTCTACAGTTGGGTACAATGCTCATATTCTGACCGTAAATTAAAAAAAAAATTGAACTATCCAGGATAATTTACGGTTGGGAATTGACAATCAAACCCAACCGTAAATACCAATTTTAGTTTTACTGCAAAAACATTTACGGTTGGTATGATAATCGAACACAACCGTAAATGCTCATCTTCATCTCCTTTATCCCAGATTTTGTTTTAATGCATAAATCATATTTTTATTTGTTTTGGTTTGTTGGGAAGAAAAAATAGAAGAAAGAAAAGAGACTTTTTGGTAGTTTTTTGAAAAGCCCTAGATTTTGATTTACTCAACCAAAATGAGTGATTATAGTGACAAACTTTAGGTGGGTGAATCCTTGTATGATAACCAAACCAAATTTTACATACCCACTGATGGAGACCCAACTATGTATGATCTCTTGGATGGTAGAGAGGTTTTAACTCAGAGTTGTGATAGTGAATCTCAACCAAATGGAGAAACTAGCCGTCAAAGTGAATTTTCAATTGCCGAGAGTAGTCAGGTATACCTCTAACTTAAACTCTTGGTCTTTTATGACTCAAATTTGATGAAATCATGTAAAAAAGTATGATATTTTTTGTGATTCAGGGTAGATTACGGTTAGGTTTTCTTCTCGGACCTAACCGTAACCGTACTTTCATGGCGGAAAACCCAACCGTAAACCTGTCATTTTTTCCCCTACAGTTTTACGGTTGGGTTTTTGAGTCCCAACCCAACCGTAAATGTTCTTTGACCCTTATTTTTTGTATTTCCTTTCACTCCAAATTGGGGTTTGAAAATCGAATTTTTAAACTTATTCATTCAATTTTACTAGATTTAAAGTAAATAGGTTCATTCAAACAAACAAAAACCCAAGCGTAAAGAATCAACACAAAACAAGTTCAACTACACAAGAGAATTTACGGTTGGGAATTGACAATCGGACCCAACCGTAAATGATCTTCAAAACAAAATAATTGAACTATCCAGGATAATTTACGGTTGGCAATTGTTAATCGAACTCAACTGTAAAAGGGTCCAGGAAACCAAACGTAACTTTAGGAAATATGGTTCTGGATGTTTTACGGTTAGGTATGGACTTGCGGACCCAACCGTAAATAATCAGTTGTTTTTTTTTTTAAGTTGATTTCTCCTTTGCTTGTTTTCCAACTTGAAATTTTTGTAAATAAAAAATAAATTTTAGCTATACCAATTTAAAATAAAAACTTTCTCATACATTCTAACTAAATTGAGATATGAATATTGTCGCAAGAAGTTATAATCCACCCACAAAAAAAAAGTCTAATTTGACGCAATTTTTAGAATCAACGTAGAGTTAAGGAGAAGGAGGAGGGGTATGTCGATCACCATGACGAACTCTTTTTTTGCTCGTGCTACAACGAGTACGAGGACCAACATGACCGCCACGAGTACGAGCACCAACACGACCGCCACGAGTACGAGCACCACCTTGCACATCCTCGGCTTCATCATGTGTGTCTTCATTACTAGGTTGCGGCTCTCTTTGGCTAGTATTCGCACCTCTTATATCGGCTCTAATCCTCTTTAATCTTCACACTGTCTCATCTTCGTTTGATTCATGAAGTTTCCTCATTTTGTGTTGCAGGTTCTTTTGTTGCTCAACCGTCATCACATCACCTCTACTTATGCATGAAGTCATAGACTCTGCAAATGCAAGTGCTTTCTTTTTCTATTCACATATGAAAACAAATATTGGTTTAGTCTTTAGTAATAAATCTTAAAAACATTAATAACATAAGTAATTTACGTACCAAGTTAAAATATGTATTTTTTCCAAACATCACTGAGACCATCTCCTTTGTTGGTTCCTTGACCCCTTTGAAGTATTCTCATAGATTCCGGATCAATATTAATCACATTTGGATAACCAAAATGGCGATACCAATCCAAGTAATCTTCTACGGCCTCTTTTGTGCCCGGAGAGGATTTACCTCCTCCCTTTGGATTTGGTATTCCGGTTTATGGCGGTTGTTCCAAACCGCGACCGAAGGCGTTGGGATGTAGTTGAGCATGATGCTTGGGCCTTCGATCATGGGGCCATTCACACACAATTTAAATGCTTCGATTGTTACTTTAGTTTGGACATAGCCATATTGGCGGAGATTTCGACGAGGGTTGCACATCACGAACCCAAAAGGATGGTACAAAGGCCTGTTGTAGCCTGCCACGTCCGAGAATTGACGTAAATCTTCTACTACTCTATCATCAACTATGTTAATTTTCACATAAGGATCAAACACCACATCTTCTATGGTGAAAGCATCAATTTCACTTCTCTTCTTTTCTATTTGTACTTCTTTACGTTTTGACTGAGTACCGGTGAATATGAATTTCTTTGTTGTAGGTCCAGTAAAATCATCGCTCCATTCCGTCTTAGGAGCCAGGCTCGGAAAGTGATCATAGAACCATGCCTATGAAGATAATAAATATTAATATAAGATAATGCGCAAAAAAAAATTGTAGTTAAACATTGAAATTCCAACAATAAATTACCTGAAGAAGACCAGTATTCCCTGCAATCTCAGTACCTCTAACCCTTGAAGCTTTTCTAAGGTTAGAAAGTAGGTAAGCGAGGGTGGCAGTTCCCCATGAATATTCATGCGTCTTCTGGAGATCCTTCAACCACTGTAGAAAGTGAGCATTGACCATATTTCCTGAGTTGTCAGCGAAGAAGATGGTACCAAGCATATATAGCAGATACGCCCTGGATGTACGCATAGCTCTAGTTTCATCTATGACGACCCCATCTTTTTCCAATTGCAGGGTTCCTCCAAACTTCTCTCTCAGACTACGCAACAAGATCTTCTTGGTCATACCTAAACCTTTCTTCGGAACTTCACCCGGTTTATCTCCAGCATCCAGTTTAAACTCTAACTCGACTTCTGTCTTCTCCCATCCAAGTGTGTCTTTAACAAGGACACAGAGATCACTCCAAGACATGTTGTTGTCAAAATCTTCATACACGGCTTTTCCTTCAACTTGTAAGTCAAGAATTGACTTGACATCATCCGGTGTTATTGTCATCTCGCCGAATGGGAGATGAAACGTATCGGTTTCAGGCCAATAACGTTCCCTGAAGGCTGTACAGGTAACACTGTCATATTCCAACATAGAATTGGTAATTCCGGGAGCTAACCCTGTACCATTTACGAGAACACGGACGGCTTTACATTCTTCACCTAACGGCCAATGTTGAGCCCTTTGACGAACCAATTTCTTCACGGCCTGTGTATGATCCTACAAAGAATAAAAACAATATTTTTTAATCAAAATCGTACCAGCAAGTTATAACTTGAAGTTAAACAAACGGAAATTTAACAAAACAAGAGAAGTTTTTAGATTAATACCCTAGTCTCAGCAACTTTGGCAGCCCATGAATACGGATAACCAAATAATATTGCAGACCTGTCTGGGGCCTCACCCCAAAGTCTTCCATTCTTCTTCTTAGGCAACAACACGTCTTTGCATTTTGGAATATGCTTGTCTTTCGGTGAAGGTTTCTTCCTTGGATTTCTTTACTTCACTTGAGGTTGAGGCGAAGCAACAACAATTTCTTTACCTTTGCCTTGATCGACAAATTGTTCTCCGGCCGTCTCTTCTTCATCACATTCTTCTTCTTGTGGTGGTTCTCTAATCACAAGCGCACCTCCACTCACCACCGATAGATCTTCGAAGTCTTCAAAAACATGGGATTCATCTTGAGGTAGTACTTATTGTCTAGAGCTACCACCCCCTACCTCAAAATTCTTCTTCTTCTTATCGTTCTTTCTCAAGCCTCTATTATCTACCCCTAAATGAACTTCGTGGCGAGGGGTGGGAGTGTGATCAATCGGTGTTAAATTATTACCCCTATTGTTTTTGAGTTTTTCCCTATCCTTATTCCTACAACATACAATCAATACAAATTGAAAGCACAAGTTAGATAATTTCCAAACAATTCAACACAAATAACCAAAAATTTAAAAATTCAGAATTCTTTAGGGTTGGGTTACACATATCAAACACAACCGTTAACAAATTTACGGTTGGTTTTGTAAATGACATTCGAACTCAACCGTAAATAATCAACAATAAAAAGTTGAACTACCCAGGAGATTTTATGGTTGGGAATTGACAATCGAACCCAACCGTAAATAATCATAAAAAAATTTGAACTATCCAAAAGAATTTACGGTTGGGAATTGACAATCGAACCCAACCATAAATAATCATCAAAAAAATTTGAACTATCCAGGATAATTACGGTTGGGAATTGACAATCGAACCCAACCGTAAATACCATTTTTTGTTTTACTGCAAAATAGTTTACGGTTGGGTTCATAATCGAACCCAACCGTAAACTTTCATCTTCATCTCCTTTATCCCGATTTACGATTGGGTTTGGAAATAATCTAAACGTAAAATTTAGAAAAAACCAGTTACGGTTGGATTTCCAACCGTAAGTTCTTGAGAACTTATATTTACGGTTGGTATTTGAACAGAACCCAACCGTAAATGTTTCTGGAAACCTAATTTTTTTTCTTTGAAATCAATCATTCTAACACATTACGATCACAAAAAGGAGAAAAATAACATGGGTTATTGTAGAATCATACCTCATATACACCATTGGTTGTGGTTGGGGAGTTTGATTGCCTTTACCACCGGTATGTTCTTCAATTTCTTGATGAGTTCGGTTTTCTTCGTTTGATTGATTTTGATTCAAATCACTGCTACCTTCTATACCTTTAGTAGAATTTGTCATCTTTATTATAGTGTTTGATTGACGATTATAAATTTTTGAATCGACGATTAATCGAAGACGATGAATTTGATGGAGAGGAAAAGGGGAGAAGGAGAGTTGAAGAGAAGCAGATTTACGGTTGGAAAGAAGAAGAGTTTTTTGTTTAGATTTTAATAGATTTTTTATTTAGGTTATAGAGTAAAGGGTAATATAGGTATTTGCTATTATTATAGGGTATCCCTTATCTAGTATTTAGGTTAGCTTTCAACCATGGGAAGCCCCTTTATTAAAATGGGAAGCCCCTACATAAGGCTTCATTTTAAAACAAAAATCCATGAAACATGGTGTGGTGTGTAAGCTGTGGAGCAAACAAGAGCAGATGCATGATATCAGCTGAAAGTCGATCGGTTTTTTAGGCTCATAATCCATATCGCCTGAACCTAATGCATGCATAATTCTTTTTCTTGACTCCTTTAATCTGCTTTTTCTCCACTGCTTATCTTATTTAATTTTTAGTCAAATCACATTTACGGAACATTTTATATGGATAGTATTAGTGATGTCATGTACATTTAACTTAGTAGCATTAAAAATTTTATTTTCTTTGAAAACATCTTCCTAGCTTGCTAAAAGAACCAAAGATAGTGGTAAAATAGGACATGATAATTGGTTTGCGCTTCTTTTACCCTAGGCTAATCCCGAAAACACTTATTGCTGACCAAAATTAGAGTCCAAACGCCGTCTGATTCGAAGTAGCATGCAACATTAGTCGTACACGACTATCCCGTCTTTCCCAAAAGAATACATCACTTCTAAATCTAAGGTTTAGACTTAGATTGTGTTGGACTAAGCAAATTGGTCCGCCTCTACTCGCTTCGCTTTTTAAAACATGGATACATTAATTAAATATCCTTATAAATGAAACTCTTTATAAATATCTTTATAAGAAATAAATATATCCCTATTTTATCAACTTAAAATTAGATTATCTTAATACCTTTATTTATTTAACTTTTTCCTTATCTATCACATATAATTTTTTTTTTTATTTATAAAAACAACAAATTTCTTTCTCTATCACTTCACCACCACCACTATTCCACTACCACTCCAACAGTGGTGGTGGTGGTGCTAGTGATGGTGGTAATGGTGGTGGTGGTGGTGCTAGTGGTGGTTGTGGTAGAATGGTGGTGATGGTGGTGGTGGTGCTAGTGGTGGTGGTGATGGTGGTGGTAGAACGGTGGTGGTGTCAACATCTAAAGTTGATACCAAAAATCTGGCGTCAACAACCCAAATAGACACAAAAATTAAAAATTCATAAAAAAAAATTATGTTATTGACTTTATAATCTGGTATCAACAACGCAAGTTGACACCAAAATCTGATGTTAACACCAAAATTGAAAATTCAAAAATGATTATTTTGTTGACACTAGATTATAAAGTCATAATCCAATGTCAACAACCCAAGCTGATCCTAAAATCTGGTGTCAACATTTAAAGTTGACACCAAAACTAAAAGTTCAAAAAAAGAAATGTTGTTGACATCATAATCTGGTGTCAACAAACCCATGTTGACATCAAAATCTGGTGTCAAGTGTCAACAAGCCAAAGTTGACACCAAAACTGAAAATTCAGAGAAAAAAAAATGTAGTTGATACCAAAATCTGGTGTCAACAAGCCAAAGTTGACACCAAAACTGAAAATTCAGAAGAAAAAAAAAAAAGTAGTTGATACCAAAATCTGGTGTCAACAAGCCAAAGTTGACACCAAAACTGAAAATTCAGAAGAAAAAAAATATGTTGTTGATATCAAAATCTGGTGTCAACAAATACAAATTGACACCAAAACTAAAAATTCAGAAAAAAAGTTATTTTGTTGACACCAAAATCTGGTGTCAACAAACCCAAGTTGACGCTAAAATCTGATGTCAACAAGCCAAAGTTGACACCCAACTGAAAATTCAAAAAAAATTATGTTGTTGACGTCATAATCTAGTGTCGACAAACCCAAGTTTATACCAAAATCTGGTGTCAACAAGCCAAAGTTAACACCCAACTGAAAATTCAGTATACAGTTATGTTGTTTACGTCATAATTTGGTCACAACTAATGATCAATCAATAAATTGCACATACAACCATTTTTAGTAACCATTACATGACAATCAAAACAATACCCAACAATTACAGCAACATCAGAATTCAATGATGTCAACAACCCAAAATTGTACTACCATTACCACTACTGCGACAACATCAACACCACCAGCCACCACCAATCCACGACCAAAACACCACCCCACCACCGTTATTGACCCCATGAATTCAATAATAATGTTTTTGAAAATCTAAAATTAGTTTTTAGAAATTTCAAATATGAAATCGATCAATTAAATATCATCAACTCTTCAAACTATATTGAATATCATCAATTCTTCTTTTCGACTTACAATGAACCTTTCTAAAAAACGTCGTTGACATTGATTTAGGTTTTTCAAGCTATCTCGAATTGAATCTTCAACTCGATATTCCAAAATTGAAAGCCAAAAAATCAAATCGATCTCTTAATCTGATTTCGAAAATCAATCAATCAATAACAAGACGAAATCAGTTGAAAACAAACAAAAAAAATGATAAATCTGCTGATAGTAGTGGCGGAGGTGGTGGTGCTGGTTGTGGTGGCAATGATAAAGATGGTGGTGGTCTGTTCTATTGGTTTTCGTCTAAGCATCGATGGAGATGGAGACGGTGGTTGAGTTTTTTGGAAGTGAAGAAGAAGGAGTGGAAGGTTAAATAAGAAATTATAAAAATTATATTTTTATTTAAAATTTCAATTATACCATCAGGAATATTTATGAAGTCTCTTAGGAGTATTTGTGAAGGTCTATAAAAAAATAAAGGTATTTGTCCAATTCCCACTTAAAACATCGTAAGAAAAACAATTAAGTTGAGTAAAAGTCGGAGATGATAGGTGCTTGCTAATTTATAGTTAGGTATGAGTTCGATTCCTATGACCTGACCTTAAAATGAATACTCCCTCTGTTTCTACAAAAATATTACTTTCACCTTTTCATTTTAGGCTAAAGATAGACTAAATTAAAAAAGTAATAGTAACATTTTTCTAAAAACGAAAAAAATATATTTTATTATTTAGTTTTCTAATCACATACGTAAGCATAACCTCCAAGGTGGGGATATCTTAATTTGTCGACTGCACTTTAATAATGATCGACAAAATAGCAAAGCAAAGCAAAAGTGTGAGTGAGTGTCTTCCAAGTTTGTTAAGGTTCCCACCGTCAATCATAATTAAACAAAAGCCAACCCTCATTTAATTAGAGTATAAATTAGACTATTATATAGAGTATACATAATAACATGCTTCATTGCTTAGTTACACCACATAAAACCAATTCTAACATTAATATACTGTATTAGGTTTCAACCATGAAAAGTGAAGCATGTACGATGATGTATTTGAAGATTCTAAAAGGCTTTTCCGTATCCTTTATTGAATTGAAAATGAGAAAGAGAGAGGAAAAAAAAACGCACCAGACTGCCTTCTATGGATAGAGACTTTTTTTCTCCCTTTGCATTATTGACTTATTATTATTTGCTGTGCTCCAAGGAAGCTTTAATCGAGCAAAAAGAGTAGCCAAAAATATAGGTTCAAGGGACACTTCATGGTTTCGCTTGAGCCAAACTGTGGATTAAAACTAACTAGATTTGTGCACGTACACCACATCAGACATATTTAACTTTTTATAACAGTTACCTTTCGGTCAAGTTCTTAGATTTGTGCCCGTATTACGCATCGGATATATTTAACTTTTTATAACAGTTACTTTCATATCAAGTTCTTCTTTTTTTTTGAATAAAATTGACATATAATCTGTGTGCTATGCACCGGGTTCGATGAATTTTTTTGATTTGATGTGACGGTTCACAATACATTAATCAATTAATGGTGGGTTGTTTTATTTTACGTTTAACTGAGTTTTTTTTTTAGGTTTTTTTCCAGGATTAAATAACTTACTTAAATTTATTGAGTGCTTGTGCCCATGAAGGATTAGTAGAAGAAGCTTCGCAATTTTTCAAATCCATAACTGCATATGGGATGATGCCAATGCTCGAGCATTATGCATTATGGTGGATGTTTTAAGTCGTCCAGGTTATTTAGATGAAGCATTCAAATTTTTAAACAAAATACCAGTCGAACCAAGTGCGTCAGTGTTGGGTGCATTACTCAATGGATGTAGGAATTATAGAAGATTAGATATTGGAGAAATCATGGGGGAAATGCTTATAAAATTAGAACCAATCAGGATGGAAGGTATGTTGGATTGTTGAACGTTTACGCAGTTGGTGTGGAAGATGGAAAGAAGCTAGGGAGATGAGAGCAACAATGGAAGGTAAAGCCAGAAAGAATTTATTCTCTGATATACATGGCAACCTACCTATAATGACAGTTCTTTTTTAGTTTTTACGGGTGGTCACTACCGTTTTAGTATTTGTATGTTTGAGCAATATGAATAGGTGAATATTATTCACTTTTAATTAAATAGGGAGTTTTGGTCACCATTCAATGTGGGGATGTGATTGAGTTAGTCCTTTAAAGGAGAAGATTATCAAAATTCCATTTTTAGTTAGGTTTACATTTTTTATTTTTTGGTCTCCATAAGACTCAGCCTAATGCTTTGTATGATTGTTAAACTCAGATTTAATCTTGGTAAATGTTTTATCACCCATAGTTTAATTGCCTAGTTTGAAGAGCAGTAACTATTGAATCACTCAAGGAGGTTAGCAAGAAGTCTTGGGACATGCTGCTTTAGAACATAGAATGCAGGTTGATGGACTTAGAAAAAAGAACACACAATAAGACCATAATAATTGGGCTTTCTGGGCCTAGAAACACAGTTCCAATATCAGGTATTTTTTGATCCAACACACATCATTAGCTTGTCTGTTAAGCCATCAATAAAACCCTAATTCCTCAATTGACAAAATTTCCCTCTCTATTTTTACCTTATTCTATACCAAAGACACTGAAAATTTAACCATAGTTTTCCAATCAATAACGCTATAATAACAAACGATCCCAACCTCAAATCCGATATATCCACAGTAAATTCAGGAATTTACCATCCTGATACAAAGGTCATGGTCCCATGGAGACGAATGGTCAAACTAATAAGAGTCATTAGGTAATAACCATGCATTTACGATAAATACACACTCAAAAAAAATAAATCATGATCAACAGCCATATATAATGAATGACTGGTCGAGTATCAATGTCTGCCATTAAAACCCCTGTGAATAGTTAATTAAATGTAACGTAGGATTCTCATAAATCATGAAAACATATAAAATAAAATTATTAACTTTATTATATGACGCTATATTTTTATTTTTCTTGGAGGGGAGTTGAAGCTTTTATCAATAGGATGCGCATCAGAGGACCCATCCCTGGATGAAGTTATTCTCACTTCCATTGCCAACATTCCTAGCAAGGTTTGCTTCTTCCTGTTGCTGTTGTTGCTGCTGTTGTTGCTGGTGCTGTTGTTGTTGGACATAGTTGTGGTACCTGTCATTTTTATCGAAAACTCTAGAATGTTAAAAATGAGTGTGCTTAATGTTGTATTTGTACTGGTTGACTATTATTTCGATAACTAGGCATTTTCATTTCTAACACAGGAAGATTGTATTAGCACTTTAACGAAGTTTTAGATAAAGTGTCAATCTAAATCTGTCTACACAAAGAAGGAGAAAGAAATGAACTAAGAATATGGCAAGTGAATGTACGTACCCTATCTGTAAAGTAGGTTCACAATCCATGGAATTAGAATGAGAAGGATGAACAGAATAGTTGTTGTTAGCAACCATTGAACTAGATTCCCATGATGCCTGAATTGCTCGGAATGATCCATGTCCTTCGGTTTCAAGCTAAAAACATCCGAAAGCAAACCAAAAGATGTTCTTATAATTAGTACTGGTTTCCAAATTGCCTACATCAAATGCTTACAGGAAACTTGATTCAAGTTTATTGAATTGTTATGTCACCTTATTTTTCAGCTGCTTGTTTATATCTCCAAGGTGTCGTTCCTGTTAGCATAAATTAGCAAGGCCCAAAAAGATTACTTTAACATAATAAGATATTTGGAAATATATATGAACGTGAATAAGATTACTTTAACATATTCCTGCTAGGTAGGGATATTAAATACCTTTCTGCGGAGTTCTTCCATCTGTTCCATCATTATTTGTGTCTGCAATGTTAATGAACAAAATTGTTAGTCAGTTTTATTGCTGCAATACTTGCGAGAAAACATATTAACATTGAAAGAATCTAATTGATCTCATTTGGTTTTCTTTACTTCTTAGGTTTTTCTTACTGTATCTTAAATTAAAGTTTTTGTGCTTGAAACTAGTTACTATGCTCAGTAATTTTGGACATAAGGAATTTACCTTAAGGATTTTTTTTACCTCTTCAGCCTACCAGCCAAAGGAGAGTTCATCAAAGCTTTATATATGTTAAGACTAGGAATACCTTTCTTTGCCTAGCTTGGGCAAGGGCTCCTTCGAGTTGTTTTTCAAGACTCTGCAACTCTTTCACACTAAGTGGTCCAAGATCTTCTCCTAGCAGATGCCTTACAAATAACAAAATGAAATGAAAATAAGCATATTAGTGGAAAACTAGTAATTCAAAATTCATGAATATACAAACAAACTTTATACGAGCAAAACTATCTTTGAACTTATAAAACTATGTTGGTGGGAGATTTAGATCATATTTCACCTTTGTGTGCGTTGTAGGGATTCATATTTTGCCTTCAACTTTGACACTTCTTGGTACCAGCTCTGCATCAACGACAAAAGTTGAGCCAAACTAGATAAAAATCGAGTAAAACAAATTAAATAAATCAACAGATACTAACCACCATTCATTACTTCCGTTAAACAAATACGGAAAAAATCATCACAATGATTAGAATCGTAAAATGCACTAAATGTTAAGAGTATGCTATAGCTAGTGCTAGCTGGATTAATCAGAACTAGCTAGTGAATTTAGTCCATATTTGGAGACAGAAAATCAAGCACTTGTTTTTCTGCATATTTAGACTTTACTGACTTTACATCACATCATGTTTAGCAAATTAAATCCAATATGTGAAGTCACTCAGAAGTATGATTGAACAACTAGAAAGATAACAGTCCTGTGTTAGCATCATTTTGGTTTAAGTTCTGAATGCATCCAATTTCTTAGAAGTTAACTTCACTCTTTAAGTTAAATTTGTAACTGTGTTTCTTTTTGGTCGGACAAAGTTGCGGAAAGAAAACAAACCTGGGTTTCGCGCTCGGCAGCAGAACTGTCTTGAGGAGTGTAACAACAACGCTGATATCGCTCAAGAGTTCTGTTCATACTGAAACGCAGAGGATCAAATAATTATTAGTGTAGCATAAAAACTAGGGTCCACATTGCATATATATAGAGCCATTCGACCAGGCAATAGCTCATTTTAACTCAGGTAAAAGGCGAAACATCAATAAAGAAACAAGAAGTTGAGGCTTTCGACAGAAATATTTCTCCATTCCAATCATAAACGGGGATATTTAAAATTAAATTTCAGTCACACGAGATGAAGATGAGTACACACTTGCACTTATGCACGATTGTGTAACTGAAAATAATCCATATAGCTATTATCTCTGGCTACAGTACTGATATAATGATAGAAAAAACCAAAAGACAAAAAACATCAAGAGAATTTAAGGTTTCCAGAAGTGTGGAAGCTTTCAAAAACCAATTGACTTAAGAAGTCATGAGATTTCAACAAGAGAACTATCAGGAAATATACCTAAGTAGTTTTCTACTGTTTTTCCTTAGGGTTTAGAGCTTGTGGTGTTCACTACGCACTAATGGCTCAACTAGCCATTCAATGGAATAGGAATCGTAACTTGGTTAGCATCAAAATAAAGCTATTAATCCCCTCTCATCAAGACATTTGGGACTTTATGGAGAATGTTTATAAGAATTAGATATATTCTGAAAATTTAAGCTATGCTCTAACAGAACTAAGCCAACAAACAAAGAAAAAAAATCAGATGCTAATGCTGGTTCTTAGTACATTGACATTTTCTAAATGATAAGAAACAAAACGCTACTTTCACACAAGCAACAACAATACAATAGTACTGCAACATTCCACAAACAATTGGATATTAAAACATCTCCGCATAAAAGATTCAGGAAGTATGATTTTGGTAGAACTTAAGCAAAGAAGCCAAAATCGAAGTTTTCATCCAATTATCTACTTATTAGAGCCTTTACTAGATCAAAAGGAAATAAGACAAATCAGCAACCAATATATCCAGTAACCTACTAGCATGCAATATTTTAAGTCCCATTAGTTCATCAGGTACTAGTTTATAGCCTTATCAAACAAAAACAAACTCATCATGTACTAGTTTATATATTTTTCTACAATAGGATGCATCTTTGCACTAGTTTCCGTTAGTTCATTACAACCTTTTAAGTCCCATTAGTCCATTACAACCTTATCAGACAAAAACAAACTCATCTTCTACTAGTTTATAATATATTTTGTCTAAATGAGATGAATCTTTGTACAAGTTTCCATTAGTTCATTTCCATGATATTCCTAACACTACAAGGGAGAAAACTAGACATAATAAGCTACTAAATCATAGGTTGCTGAAAATCAACACTAACAGTTCAGTTCATGTTATAGTCAAAACTGGCATTACTAGCATTTCATTTTGAAACTAAGATCTACATGCATATTTTTTCCAGATCAGGAGTAAATCTATCATCTATCTACCTCTTCAGATCTTCCTTCCAACGAGTAGTAATATATATTGGCAGTTATTACCATTTGAGAGTGAAACATATGATAAAACAAGAAACTAAGAACTCCATAAATATAGTAATGAAAGAAGATCTCTTTAAGCAGATAAAGGCATAGATTTAAAAGGATGTCAAATCTTTCATAAACATCAAAAGAAAGAAAGAAAGAAACCAGAAACATAAGGCATAAATTTGATAACAAGAAATCAACCAAATATTCCATACACATGAAATTAAGATAAGATTCTGTTCTAGCTACTTTGTATGTGTTAGAGCTTGGTTGGTATTTAGGGTTAACCAGAATATCTCATTTTTCATAGATTCTTCTTCTATTTATGTCATGGGTTCCAAAACCCTTTAACCTAAATACCTAAAAAATGCTTCCACAGCAAGGAAAAATCACCTGAAACTTACTGTGATTGTATGGTGACATAAGATTTCTTCTCAACTTCCATTACTGAGTATAGATCTAGCGATAAACTGAAGTAACCAAAAAAATACAAAAGAAGAAGAAGAAGAATTAAACTCTAACCCTAGAATCTTTATCCTTTCCCTTTCTAGCCTAAACAACATCTTCTAATTTTTGAAAACCCTAAGAAAAACAAAAATCAAAGACAATCAAGTCTCATTAAAACAATAGACACAGGCCTACTACATCCATCTTTACCAAATCTGAGTTCCAAACTTGAACTCTCACATCTGATGGCCTCTCAGAGGATATTAGGATGGTTTGAAGAAATAACCTAAATGACTGATGGAAATTTCAATGTCAAAGTAAAAAAGAGAAAAAAGAAGACATAACTTTTCAGTTCAGTTATTCTTTTTATCAGTTCAGCCTGTGCTGTTACTATTAGAGAGAGAATGTTAGATCGTAAAGAACAGCGGTCCGACTGGTGAGCTTAAAAATCTTTGTCGTACATGAAGAAGAAAAGAAGATAATTGAAAGCATTTTGGTACCATCATCACTTGAAACGAGAGATATATCAGAAGAACTTCAAAAATCAGAAATTTTCAGAAATATAATCAGAAGTATATTGAGACGTGTCGAGTTGTAATTGAACAAAAAAAATTCTAATGGTTATTTCCTCTTCAATCGATGCATAAGCCATTTACTGATCAATCCCAAACAAGAAAAATCCACCAATGAAAGAATCGAGAAAGAATCAAAAGTCTAATAGAAAAAAACTAAAAAACTCCTTCTTTGTGAAAGTGTATACTTATTTTTTTGTTTATTTAAAATGAGAAAAACATGACATTAACTGGGGTTTGTTTGGTTTCTGCTGCTTCAGTATATGCTGACGAAAGAAAGAGAGGTTTAGGGTAAGTTTTGTTTGTTCAAATTCTTGATAGCAAAACTTCATGATCAGATCATGTTAACACAGAAAAAGAAACAAAGAACTAAAAAAGGGGTAAAGCATTTCAAGTACATAACATACACAAACCCTAAAATAAAAATTATTCCATACAAATTTGGAGAAATATACATAGATCCCTCCATTAAAACAACAAAACCCAAGAAAATTATTTGAGCAAAAATAGAGTAATAATAAGCATTCAATGTTTTTTTTGTAAAAAAAACTTCCTTTTTCTTTGAGCAATCGCATTCGAAGTACTACTTTGATTGATTCAAAAAAATGTATAAAACAGTTGAGAGAGATCGATAAAGATTAAAGAATCATCATCATTAGAACCAAGAGAGGTAGATATATATATACCCGGCACTAGCGAACTCATAGAGTTTACCACGACTAGAGAAGATAATCAAACCAACTTCAGCATCACATAGAACAGAAAGTTCATAAGCTTTTTTAAGTAAACCATTTCTTCTCTTTGAGAATGTTACTTGTCTATTAATCTTATTCTCTATTCTCTTTAGTTCTACTCTTCCTCTACCCATTTCTTCTCTCTCGACCTCCTCAACTCACTCTCACTAGTACACAACACCTTCTTTTCTAGTTTTAGTTCTTCCTCTTGTTCTCTCTCTCTTTCTCTTACTTATACACAAACAGACACAAATACTTTTCAAAAAAAAAAAACTTAATTTTTTTTTACAGAGTAGAGTGAGTAGTAGGGTTAAAGAGATGATATTTAATTGGATTAAGAAGGAGCTAGAGAGCTAAGAATAGGCACTGAAAATTCTTCTACTGAAAGTGGGTGACTATATATATGTATCATGTATGTATGCTAAGTGTCTGTAAAAAGCACTCACTATACAAATTCTACTGGATCTTCTCTTGTAACAAAACAGAAACCTTTTACCTTAATTCCTTGTATTTTTTATCTATTTTTCTATCTTTCCTATTTTCTGCTAAAATTATCTGTCTCTATTTAGTGTCTTTCACTCTCACTCTACAGTACCAGAACACAACCCACAAGCCTTTAGAAAACACTAAAAGGTCTCCCAAATTTGATCTCCCAGATGTTTCCCAAGGCTTTGTTTCTAGGATTTTTTTATCATGGACCCACGTATTCACAAAAAAGAACACTTTAGACAGACACTATGGAGGTGAGTTCTGTAGAGAAGTAACACTGTAACAGAGAGAGTGAGAGTGATTTTGCGTATTGGATTGAAGAGGGTGAGAATGTGTGAGAGGGGAGTGAGAAAATGAACGTTGGATAAGTGTATTTGCTAACGTGTCGATCATCATACGGTTTTAGTTTGCTTGTCAAATGATACATCCATCATAGGTCCACTCACATCTTTTTACTCTGATGAACTTCCCTGCTAGCTAGCTAGATACCTTAACGCCGTCAGTCAGCTTTTCTTTTAAATATTTGACAAGCTGTAATAATGGTACATATGATGCCTCTCCTCCCCCTAATGCTGCCATGGTATAAACAACTAAACAAAACACAGCATCATTGAAACATCCTGCTAGCTCACATTTGGCTTTCGTAAATTTAGACCGACCCTGCTTGTAATTTTTGGCCAGCCAATACACCATTTCGCAAAAGATTTCTTAAGCTTAGCTAAATAAACCTTATTCTTAGCTTGTTATCTTCGGTATGTTCCTATGTTAGTATATCGAGAATCCGAGATCAATTAGATTTTACCAATTAAAAGAAGCATATCATGCATAAGTTTTGGCAAATAAATTCTTTGTAAAACGAGATTGGAATATGTGAATGCAAGATTCATGACTTTGAGGTCTGATATTAGTTTCAATCGAGGTTTAAAGAAAAAGAACTTTCAAGACATTGTGCTAGTTTGTTGTGGACGTAGGAGGAAGGACGTTTAGACTTTATACCTCTAATAAAATTAATACTGAAATGACAGTTCTGCCCACCCCCCATTGAAGATGACACAGTCCGACGCATCTCCACTTCAAATTGTATTAAAAACATGAGTATTTAGTATGGTATAGCATAGTAGTCAAATCCAGATATTATATGTCGTATCGTATTGCTGTATGATGGACACATACTATCTATTACAGTTGTCGCAGCAGGGCAGTAGTACCAATCGTCACTCTCATTGATATCTGTTTTTCTTATTTATTTTTTATATATTTCCTTAAGCAATTTTGATACTAATTACCAGTAGTACCAGCGGTTAAAGATGATGGAATTTGTTGACATGATACTGATTGATATTATTAATGGGCTTTCTTTAACCTAAAGATTTTGATTATAAATAACATATTATTATATTATAGAGTTACAATATTACATGTTAGTTATTTTGAATTAATGGCGTCGGAAGTTGTACTGTAGGACTTATGTTTTCTGGAGATATCCAGTGACTCCGACTGATAAAAACCTGCGCCGGTTTGAACATTCTAACTTTTGCTCCTGGCTACCAAGTAGACTCATGATTATAAATTGTGGGTGTGTTTCTTTGTTATGAAAAAATCACAAAGTTAAAATGCGTTTGGTGATGGAATAATCAAAGTAACATCCTACAAACTAAGTTATATTCAACATAAAAAGAAAAAGGCGAGTAGTCCTCCATTTAGAGCCAAACTATTAGAATTTCAATGGTGACTCACTGTAATGTATCCAAATGTCGTTCATATTTGGTGCAAATTTGAAATAATTAGAAAAAATATGAGTTTGAAATAGCCCCTAAAGGGGCATATATTTTAGCTCTCATAGTCACCGTATAGAAGGACTCCCTTCAATCATACAAATATTCCCCGATAAGGCATTAAATGGAGTTCTTGAGTTATACACTCTCCAACCTCCAAGCTCGACTGAAAAAATAGTTGAAAACTATACAAACCCATAAGTCCTGTGTATTCTTTTTTTGGGAAGATTAAACTCCTCAATCAGTTGGGTGAACAATCAACGACCATGTTTAGACCTTGGATCATGATGATAAGTATGTGGATTATGCATAGCCACTGTTTTGGGAACATACTGAATGTATCCTTGGCGGGAACAGTAGTTTCTATACCAATACATAGTTGAAAAAAAGAAGAAAAAGAAGCCTCTTGTATCTTGGCGTAAATATATAGCAAAGCAAAAGATAGTGAGGAAACATTATCTCGAGGCCTCTTAGTTAGTAGACACAGAAATGACTTCATTTTGACATTCATATCTCTTAGAATCTCTTAGTAGTAATATGTCATTCATGATAGGAGTTAGAGGTGTAAAACATCCTGGTCCAACACAACTATGTTTAGCGTGCTATGTTAGAAATTCAGGCATGTGTCGTGTTGTACTAAAGGACGTTATGCTATGTGATGTGCTGGCTGGGCTGGGCTGTCCAGCTAACAACTATGCTAACGGAAGCGCAAATTGTGCAGCAAGTTTGATATCAACTTATACTAACACATACTTTTATGCTTCTGCAATTTGTATGACTTAGAGCCAACTTTAACCTAACCTAATATAGTAAAATTTAAAAAGTTGCTTAAAATGACTGAGACCATCCATATGATGCTGAAAATAGAAAAAAGATGAAATTTCAAAATGTGCTTCAGATTAAAGATTTTTTTCGGTACCGATTATAATGATAAATAAATGTACTGAGCAAGTATTCTTTAGATAGTATAAAGAGAGGACTGTAAAGAGATCTATCAATATATATGGTTTACATTTTGGGGAATAGATGCCACCCAACTGACACCCCTCTTTTTTTTACTCGGTTTTTTTCTGCTAAGAACATAATTCTTATTTCTAATTTAAACAAAAACAGTACAATCTCAAAGAGTTGGTAAGGAATAGAAACAATCCCATTTTGTGCAACTATGAATAGCATATGTCTGGCCCTTTTTTGAATTTGGATTATTGCTCTTTTCTCTCTATTCATGTAGTTCTAGGTTTTTGACCTTGAAATAGTGTTTGATTAATGTTGTAAACATTATGGTTCCTTTTTATTATCATCATATGGTATAGTACTCTAAGTTATCCTTGAGGTACTGTTTAAGTATAATATATACGTATGATCCATATAGATTGTACTCTCTTTTCAGATTTAGGGTTTACGTTTGTCATGCATTGTGATTTCAAAGAAAAATCAACTGTTCAATCATTTTTATGTGATCATAGATGGAGGTGTAAAAATAATAAAAATTTATCTAAAAAAAACCTTCTTTACCAAAAATAAAATAAGAAAGTATTTTACTCCTTTGTTCCTTTTTATTACTCCTTTGTTCCCTGAAAAGTAAGACCTTTAATTTTTTATTACCAAAATAAAAAAAATGAAAGTATGACTTCCCCTAAATAGGATAGTGTTAAACTAACTAATTCATTCATATTGAAAAATTGTATTTAAAAAAATAGTTTTATTATGTTAATAAACTATTTCTTGACACGATGAAACATGAAAAGAATCCCGAAGAATATAAATACTAGTTTGTATGGCTTAAATTGACTATTTAAAAATATATAATTTTATATTATTAATCCCTGGTTAGTACGTGTATCATTTGACGGTGTTATTATAGTACAATAATGAAGTTATTGGGTGATGATATCAATGATCTGAGTTTAAAACTCAATAAAATATTTACCGATCAAAAAAAAAGAAAAAAAAAATCCAAATTCAAAATTAGATAATGCAAAATAAAATGAACCACTATAAACCATCCTTGCACCGGAGGCAAAGGATGCATGTTGAAGTATCGGTAGACATAAATAAAGTTGAAACTAGCTACTATAGCACATATCTAGTTATGTTTTTCACTTTCAGTAGGGTTTCATTGGTACAAAATTGACAGCCGGCCATTATTGCCATCTTCATCACTAACGGAGTAAACGCCATTTTCTGTCACTATTTTTGCCTTCCAACATCCAATCGCTCTTGTGTAGACGGTGGTGGACCTAAAGATAACAACAGCAAAACCCTAAACTGGTTCAAGAGAGACTTAAATTATTTATTTAATTTTAAGGGTCCGTTTGGTAATGAAGTCGTAATTTCAGTTGGAATACTCTTCTCAATAGTTGGTACTTGGTTGCGTGTGTATGTATGTTCCATACACGTATCAATATGCATGTTGTTGGCATGTAAAAACGGTTGGATAAAACTATGCAGTGCTAAAATCATTTAAATTGTGAAATATCATCCCAGTATACTGTCTGTACATATACCTTCATAACTATTGGAGGAGTACTGCTAATTTAAAGAAACCTATTACGAGGGTCGTAGATTTTATTTTTATGGGAGCTGCAATGGATTATTATGTTTCAAATAGGATTATGAGGTAATTCAATAGTTATTTTAAAGGTTAAAAATATCCTCTGTTAATAACTATCATAAATCTAATACAAAAATCTAAAAAAAAACCTAAATCTAATTAATTTTTTTATCTCCTATTCTCCACCTCTTTTTCTTAGCCGTAAAATTTCTTCATCTTCTCCATTCTCGTTCATCACTCGACGATTCTAAAAATTATTCATCAACGATTAATCATCTCTTTTCTATAAAACACAATGAGGTCCAAGCCACCAAAGCAAGCAACCAATTTAAACAGAAGAAGAAATCAACCAGTTGAAGAAGATTCAAGTTCTTTTTCTGCACCCGAAGAGCCATAACATCAATCAAACAACGAACAAGAAGAAGAACCTCCTGTTAATCCAGCAGAAATGGCTCTTTAAGGTATGAATCGAAAACCCCATCCTTTTTCAATCAATTTTATTGGTTAATTTGGGTACATTTGTTAGATTTAAGGTTTAAAAAAATTATTTTGTATCTGTCTACGTTAGGAAATCAACATTTTTTAGCCGTAAAAAATATTTACGATTGGAAAAAGATGAACTCCCATCCGTAGATTTGATATTTTTTCCCAATTACGACTGGGAAAGTTTGAACTCTCAGTCGTAAATACTGTAAGTGTTTCTATTACGGTTAGGAAATTAAACATTTCTAACCGTAAATAATATGGTTACGGCTAGGTCGATGCATGGAAAACTAAGTCGTAGACTAACATTACCTAGCCGTAGGTAGTATTTCCTATCCCTAACTGACCTTGAGTTTGGGGTTTAATTTTTCTTTTTAGTTTATGGTTGGGTTGTATGCATTGAAAAGCCATTCGTAGGATTACTCGACCCAACCGTAAATGACTATTCAGCTGTAACTGAGCCTGGGCTTGGGTTGAGAATTTTATTATAGATTACGGCTGGGAATAGATGAGTTGAAGCCAGCCGTAAATAGTGTCGACCCAACCGTAGAAGCATATTTCCTAGCCGTAAATGACCATGGTGTTCTTGTATTGAAATCATATTTTTTTTGAATATTAATTTTTTTAGCTTTGTTTAGTTGTTAAATGTCTATATGTATTTAACATGTCTACTTAAAAAAAATTTAGGCCACATAAAGAGAAGAAGAACAGAAGAACGCAAGAGGTAACACCAAGAGTTGAAACGGCTCCAGCCCCTCGTCACAAGAAAAATTTGGTGCGGACTAAAGGAAAAAAGGTACACTTGTTATTAACGAACCAATGGAAAAGATAACTGAACGTTAACTTGTGCTTTCTTAACCACGACCAGAACATGAGATTGTGGAAGAACATAGGGGAGAAACAAGTGTTGCTCCCTCAAATGCTAAAGGGAAAGAAAAAGAGAAAGAGTCGAATCCATCTCTTCTTATAGCCTGTCAAGTCACTAACAATATGGTTCTTTTAGACGGTAAGGAGAATGGAAGACCTTGGGGTGAACCAAGGGATATATCTTTTATCTTATTTGGTTACCCATATTCATGGACGACAAAGGCCTGTGCGGCGTTGGTAATAATCTAACCTAATCTAATCTAAAGATAAAATTTTACTATATTATTATTAATGTTTTTTGCGTATGTTTATGTAGAATCATATCATAGAGGTCCCGAAACTCAAACACTAGGGGGATAGTTTTTGGCCATTGGATAACGAGAGCAAAGAGGTGGTAGCCTTGGTACAGGTTTCAGGCTTATGGCTTATGGCCTGTAATAGCCAGTGCACAAAGGCAGTATGTTGTTGTCACTATCTACTCTTTTAGGGAGAGGTATTTTTCGAAGACAAATACCTTTCATCTTCCGGTCGACGAGATGACTATCACTCCGGACGATGTTCTCCAAATTACAGTCTTGTTCATGGATGGAAAAGCCGTGTATGAGCGTTTCGACAACTCTCTTTCTTTTGAAGGTCTTTTTAAATTGGCATATGAATGTCTTGGATGGAACAAGCATGAAGCCCAAGAAGAATTTGAGATTGTAGCCGGAGAAAAGCCGAAGGGAGAAAACCAATCCCTCAACAGAAGGAAGAAGGATAAGGATGGTGCAATGGTTTCGCCAAGTATGGCAAGAAAGATAAACTTGAGTCGCCTGAGGGCTAAGTTCTAGAATTCCAAGGGTAAGGAGATGGAGGCTGCAAGGATTAGACATACAACTACACCGTACTTGTTATACGCACTTGGCACCATCATTTTCCCCGATATGACGGGAAACAGGGTGAACACTTGCTATCTAGAGCTCTTGCAACATCTCAGTCTTGATCCGAAGTTCAACAAGGTAGCAGAGTACTCATGGGGCACTGAGAGCCTTGGTAAAGCTTCAAGGTGGAACCAAACACAAATTGCGGGGAATGTTGGCCTTCTCCAGGTATTTTTTGAATTATTATTTCCAGTGTTTCTTATGTTTTAAAATTGATTCGTGTTTAATACTATTTTTTTTACGCACTCATGGGTTTACGACCATTTTCCTACCTTGGCTAGACCATCGCAGGATAACCAATGACTTTTCCCTACTCCAATAGGAAGCAGATATCCGTTCACAATAAATCAGGAGAAAGATAAAGAGGGTAAAATGGTTCAGATGAGGGGTAAATTGGACGCTCTGATGACTAAGGATATAAAGTTTGACCCGTACCTCAGGCTTGATAAAAATGGTCATGATGTTCGTGAATTTATCGATGTGTCGACCTATAACGGACCACTCTTTCATCCAACAGGGTACGCTATTTACAACCCTCGTAGAACTCTCCGTCAAATTGAAGCTTTCCAGAGAATTGTTCGCGATGATGAGGAACACTTTAAAGTGGATAAAATCAACTATTAGCTCTTGGTTAACAATGTTAGATTGGTATACAACCCTGACCCATATGGCCGATTGGAAAGGTGCACTAGATCTTCCTACCAAGTTGATATGAGTGGGTACGAACACTTTCGTGGCACAAAACTAGCCGACGAAAACTACTTGACTTAGTTTAACAACTGGGGTCATCCTCATGTGCTCAATATGGTTGCGGAAACGATTTGGTATTTCGAAGGTATTGTGGATCATCCAAGTTCCTCGAAGGGAGCAAGTTATTAGAAGGAGAGATATCTTATGGTGGTACATATTCTATTTCATTTCTTATTATATTAGTTTTTCAAATTTTGTATTAATATTTAAAATTTGGACAATTTTAATTTCAAAATAGGTCGAGCGAGCTAAGTGGTTGGTGAAGGACATGAGCGGTTGCATAAATAGTGGTCAAATGTTGATTGTTGAAGGACAAAGATGACTGCACAGTAAGATTGAAAAACTTCTTGACCCTAACGCTGCAGATCTCTATCGGTACATCAGTGGTGAAGACGACTGTGCTCCACCATCAGACGAAAACTTCAGTATATACCTGGCACGAGACGTGAATTATATTCCCGCCTACTCTCAAACGCACACAATACTTACGGGTCGATCATATTTTGGTTTTGGACAGGGTTTCAGACTATTTTTGTTCTCAACCCTTAGAAAAACCGCATCAAATATAGTTTTACTTCTCTCCATTGTGATTGATTCACGGATCAAATTTGCGTATAGTCCAAAATTTTACTCCATGACTGTGGACGCTCTTAACAACTATTTAAGGAGTATTTTTAAGAAGTTGAAGCTATCACATACTCAATTTTACAATAACATTCGAGAATGCTTAAAAGAAAACACTTGAGAAGTTATAATAGTTTCCTTGTCTTAATTTTTATGTTACACATGGACCGGTTGATTTTAATTTTAATTCTATATGTTACGATACAATCTGCACAATACGATAGAATAGAAGAACTTGAGGATTAAATCTGCCAATGTGTCGCTGATATCACTGTAGTACAGTGATAAAATCATTTAATAGTGATATTAGTGATCTGAATTCGACATTCGTCAACACCATTATCTTTACTGACCACAAATAATCTCCGGACAAAAATGTTGCTACGAGACCCAAAATTTATATGTGACCAAATTTGTCTTGCGACCTAATCATTGTCGCATGACCCAAGAATTTCCTACTTACACTAAAATCTCCCCGTGTCCCAGGATGTATACTAAGATCACGATATGCATCTCAACCCATAAACCATCCCATTGCTCAGAATATACCTTGTAACTTGAAATTTGTAGTTATAATTGAGCTAGAATCTGCTTGGTAAGGCTCATGACCCAATGATAACATTATGCTCTAAATCAACGACTGTGAACTAAAATATATCATGTGACCCAAAACATGGCGAGTAACCTAAAATCCAGCTACTTCGTTTTTGAAAAATTGCTTTAAGAGGTTTTGAAACCTAAAAATAACCTTGTGGCTAAAATTCAACATAGCCTAAAAACTTCCTTTATACCCAAATTTTGTTTGGTGATCCAAAATCTACTCCATGGTGAAAAATATGCTCGTGATACAAAATTGTACCATGACCGTAAATATGTCAATATGGTTTAAATTTGGTAAGTGATCAAAAATCTACCCATGACCTTGAAATTTGTATTGTATCCAAAATGTGACACCTAACGTATTTGCAACGTGACTCAAAATGGACCTGGCGACCCAAAATTTGCATTGTGATTTAAAATGTAATATTGTGGCCCAAATGTTCTGCCACGACCTAAATTTTTTAGTGATTCAAAATCTTAATTATGACTCAAAAAATATTAAGTGATCTACAATTTTCCTCTACAAATTATTGTTTGATCAAAAATTTGTTTATTCAATATCCCTAAAATGCCCCGTGGACCAAAATGTTAGTTGTGAACCAAAAACTTTCACTATGATCATAAATTTGTTTCATGGACTAACGTGGGAAAAATTAATCATATGGTTAATTTAGCTAATCTCGGTTGAGATGGCCAAAATTAACGGTCTCGATCCATAGTTAAGATATTTCTCTTAATCTCGACGACACAAGATCTAGCCAATAAACTCACTGAAACAACCGAAATTTCACTGATGAGACACGGGCAAGCGAGTTAAGGGACAATATGGAAGTTTTATTATAGAAAATCAAAATTATTTATAAAAAACTCGTTTTTCTTCATACTGTCTGAAATTGAGAATCATATTACGACATGTGAATCAAGATTAGTGTAATATTTCCAATGTTTATTCATCAACTATATATTTAATTAAGTGGCATAAAAATTGAAAAAGGAAAAAAAAAAAGAACTATGAAATTTCAGCGAGATAAAACTGTCAATGTGAAATGTATGACCCACCGACACGAGACCGAAATCTGTGATTTCGCTACATTGCATATGACCAGACTTTGCAAGTCACCCGTAACTGATATGCCCTATGCTCCAATATCAGCCACGTGTCCCTAATCTACTTTTTACCCAGTGCCTCTTGAACCGAGATGTGAATTGGTTACCCAAAATCTGTATTATAATCGACCGATATCTATACCGTAACTCAAGATCTGTCACTATAATGCCAAGTATGCCCACAGATATTATATATTGTTACCAAAATTTTCCATGAAACTCAACTCAGATCGTCTAGATAATAAATAGTCCTATATGTTTTATTGTTACCCGTAAGTTGTATATATGCATGTGCATGCCCTTCCAGGTCTGCCTACAACAACAACTTCTCTAATCTAGCCTAACATAATCCTACTTCTATGCTCTTAAATATGAATAACAGGGGCAGTATTTACTTCAAGTTCAATAGATTAGGCCGACTATTGACGTTTTTAGTAGGCAGGTTACTTTCCTAATCAACTCGCCAATAACCTCCTAGTTGGACGTAGCCAAAGAAGTATGTTGGATCTTAACTAATTTCCTTTTAACCAAATTTTTTCAAATTAATCAACTTTATATGCCCCGTACATTGTATATTGCAATATAGTTGCATTGAGATTGGCCTACACCGTAAAGGAGTCTACGTTCTTAAAGTTTATCTGAGAATTTTTTATGTAAAACTTTTTGAAAGGTATGTTTTTATTGTTAGAAAACAATAATTAAAAAAATAAATTTAAATATTTTATTAAAATATAAAATATTTTATCTATTTGAGTTCAAGCTCCTGACCTATTGGTCACTTTACATGTTTTATTTTTTTGTTTGTTTTCTTTGTGAATGAAACACTTTAGTCCCACATCGGAGAGTTTCCACTTCTTAAGTTGTATTAAGAGATTATATAATTAAAAAATTTTCAACCTATTTTAACATTCAAGGAAAAATGATTTCTCCATATTTTTGGAGAGAACAAAAGAATAATATTTTTTTATTATCTTTCTTAAGTTTTTTGAGATTTTTTTTAAAAGATTTTTCTGAGTTGTCAAGCTCAAGTTGAGCATTTACTACGAGTGCTAGTAGTAGGTGTAGTAGGGTGTTTTATCCTGGAGGCATCTGTCCTGTGGAGACTATAGCATCACTCTTGAGTGTAGTCAGACGCTAATGTCTTAAGGATAGCGTGTTGAACACGTGACTCACTCTGTTTTTCCAAAGTTTTGTTGTATATCATCTTAATGTTGCGGAGATACGAGGAGCTCATCTGTTTTGACGAATCACTTCCGTTAAAAACTAAGTATCCACAACTTTTATTTAATTGATTTTTTTTATTTTTAATTATTGCACCCAATATTTACATTACCCAAAATCAAATGTTTTGAAAAGGTTATAAATAACATTCAAGTATCAACCAATGGGAGACATGAATAGCATAACATCAATTCAGTCTATTTGGATGAACATTTCATTTCTCAAATATTTATGCAAGTAATATCACGACTAACCATGTGTAAAATGATCGGTTATGATGCCGTTGGATAAAAAAACTGGAGCAACTACGAACTGAAAAACATAAATAATCATGTGTAGATTGTTAAAATGGTCTGACATGGCCGTTAACGTTTTGTTATAACTCTTAACCTACGTTTAAAGACTCTGTAACCCATTTTTTTTTCAAACATGGCTATGAATTCCTTATCCATTTTTTTTTTATAAATTTTGATGTACACTGACTGACTGAGGCTGCAGCAGTAAGCCATCACAGTCAAAAACTAAGGCCAAAGTAATGAAAGAACTGAACAGTGTATCAGGCGGCTTGATTTACTGTTTAATGACTCACTTCTCTCTACAGTCTTCCATCACTCGGTCTCTATCCTTCACAGGTGACCTGTGTGTTTCAGTGAGCCCCTACTTCCTTGTAATTAATTAAAATTCCTAAACTGTCTAATCTTCTTCTTCCTACACTCTGTACTTATTACAAACTTCAACAAACTCTTTTAAGTCTGTGAATATCATATCATATTATGATTTGCTTACGTTTTCTCAAGTCTCAACCAGGCAAAGAAGGGAACAGACTCATCATAATTAAAGCTTGGGCTTTTCAATTGACAGTTAGTTTTTCTTAATACTGACTGAATCATGTAATTTTGTTTTATGTTAGTAGTTTTTAACCCCTGGGTAATAAAGCTTTCTACTTTACCCATCTTGGTCAACTTCAAATAAAAAGATAAATATATATCTCAAAGAAAAAAATAGAAACCAAAGAAAAAAGATTTTTAACAAGTGCAATCACGTTCTCATCCCGTTTTACGTTGACGGTTTTAAAGATAATAAAATTTCCAAAAAATCATTTTCAACCATACGAATGTACCATTGAGGTGCAAGAGCTTGCAATGCCACATAAGCTTAATTACATACGCACCAAAGTAATGGTAGGTGGATTACCAAAGTTAAGATGCTTTGATTTTTAACCTTTGAATATTGCTTATAAGGTTGTTTATTAATCTTCTTCAAAAATAAAAAATAAAAAATTTAAAGTTAATTTGGATATATAATTTCAAAATAACTTTTAATTAGAAGTAAGAAAATAAATAAATAATTATAAATTAAATTTTTTTACGTCTAATTTTCAGGATAAATTATTTTTACTATTTTTACTTTTGATATCTAAACAGATAGGGTTATATTTTACCAAAAATCAAATATGTGACTCCTAGTGCAGAAGTCAAGTCATTCCCACCCCAAGATGCACATTCTACACCATGTAGAGATACCCTAGCTTTTGTTTAAAGAATAACCCTGTCATGCTAAATGAATACTTTCTCATTTTGTCGATAAATGTGCACTTTTATTTATACAACTATGATAGTATCTAGCTAATAGTAGGTTTCTAACACTTAATTTTACGTTTCATATATATACAAGTACAAGAACCTAGCAACTAGTGGTTCTCGAACATATATTTTCTACATTATTATGTTAATCAAGGTCGTATCTTTCAAATCACCCCTGAATCCAACTACATATTTTTTATGCATTTACTGTTGCATTGGTGGCACTATGACAGTAGCTATAGTAAGGTAAATCGAGAAGATCAAAATTACAATTTACAAGAAAAAGAGTTATTTTACTTCTTTACCGTACCACCGATTGAAAAAAAGTTATGGTGGTTTATGGGAGACAGTAAATCGCAGATGGTGACATTTTATTACTGATAACGACTGAAGCATTAATTGATTACAAAAATACCCCTTTTCATCATCATGAGTCATTACCACGACTAGATTAAGTTATTTAGTAATCTGTTTCGGAAGGCATTAATGAAAAAGAAGTAGACAGGTGTGTATTGAAAGTTATTTCTATTTCTATTTCTATTTCTATTTCAGAAGAATCCAGGGCAGATTTGTCATATTACCAAAATTAGTAAATAATCATTGAAAGTATAATTAGATATTTTTGCTAACAGAGGATGCTTATCCCTAATTAGTGAGTATTTCTTTTTCAAGGCCATTAGAAAAGCAAGATATTTTTTGTAAGGAAATGGGGAAGAAAAGAAAAGAGAGGAGTTAATTGGTGGTTGATCATGTGAAGAGAGAAGTATGTCTCAGCTACCCCATTTAACATGTTTTACTTTATTTGGTGGTCCATTACGTATGATATCCCCACTTATTGATTCAAGTGAGTTATGCATTAGTGTTGTGCATGCCCAAAGTTAAAGGAACCTTTGTTATTGTTTGTACTAGAAGGTGAACTCAAATGGTATATCATCTCAGGAACTTCGGGGCATCAAATTCTCAAAGCCGATTTTATGTCTAAATTTACAAATCATGTTTTACTGTATGATGTACACTTAGAATTATAAATACTAGTCGGATGATTACTCCTGAAATATTAACATGGTGTTATAA
>JAJJMC010031210.1:758295-787866 GCA_023531435.1 Papaver californicum | reverse complement strand
ACTAGTTCGTTAACATTTTTAGACCACACAAGATTGCAGACCTGTATAACAGTTGTAAAAATTCGACAAACAGCATTAGCATTATAGTGGTAGTACTTTAATTATTTTGTGTTGATGCTGAACTAGAATATGAGAAATTAACTACAAAGTACACATGCAGAGTGATCCTTACCAAAGTAGTACTGCATCATAATCAACAACAATAAAGGGTAATAACTAATTAAAACTGGGAGGCAACCCTAATATCACATGCATATGTAGGTGTCAGGTGAAATGCTCGGTCGAGTTTCATATATCAATGAATGTCGCATGAATCATAATATGACGTGCCTAACATGTGCCCTAATCTAGCAGCTAACTGATTTTTCATTTTCTAAGAGGACGAATTCTGTCCCTTGTGCACCATTATTAGTTCATTTCAACACAACATGAAGATCACACCCCAAGTTAATAGGTTATCTGACTATTTATTACCAACATATCATTTTGTAAGCAGAGGTAACATGCGAAGATATGATGACATGAAATTGTTTTCAGAAGGTCACCTGACTCCCAGTGTCCATGCAACTGAGGTGTGAATTTGTAGTTGTATTCCAAAAACGAATGCACCTGTCTGCAGTACCACCACCAGAAGCCAGAAGTCCATGTAAATGTGGAGACCACGCAATTGCCTTTACAGCAGCTGTGTGCTCACAGTATTTCAACACTGGTTGTGTCGAATGTTGATTCCAAACAAATAGCTGCAGGACAAATAGATGAACAAAGTAAATACACGACAAACACAATTATGGTCCTTCCTTTAAACAAGGAAACGGTGATGACCAACTCACCCTGTTATCATTTCCACCAGACGCTAACTCGCGGTTATCATAAGACCACTTCAATCCACAAACCTACGACAATTGTTAAAATACAATAAGTGGAAGTGATGTTTTTTAATTTTAACTTTTTAAATGGAGTGTGATGGCTGAAAAGTTAAAATCAGCAAAAGAAAAAGATGGCACTCCAAGATGTATCTAAGGCCTCACCTCTGACTTGTGACCACTGAGCTTACTAACAAAATCTTCTTGAGCACGAATATCACGTTGGAGAATACTCTTGTCGCGGCTACCTGAAGATAATACAGACGAACTCCATGCAAGAGCACCAACACGTAACCGATGGCCTTCCATAGTCCTTACCCTCCTACAGCGTGATGCATCCCAAATCTACGCAAAACGAAAGCATCACATGGTGTCAAGTCAACAGCCCTAGCATTCGATAATAAATAATGTGCACCATGCGCTATGCTATTCAAACAACTCTAAAACACCAGAACAGCAATAAATAAAGAACAATGTAATATGATATCTACAGTACAGTAGAAATAATGGGAGAAGATAATTGAGAATAATATGGTAACAAGAAGACATAACCTAGAAGTTCCATGATGCTGGCAACATTTAAAATCTGAACTTCATAAACAAACACCATGCATAAGTGAGAACTAAAATCCTGTCCGACTGTGACCAGAACCTATCTTTTAAAGGATGAATATTTACAACAGCCAGGAAGGAGGTCAAATGAGTAAAGTGATTGGGATGGTTTGTGTTGTGAACACCACATAGTTGACAAATGCCACTCCTTAAAATCGAATATTCATACTTTGGTTGTTTCTCATTCAATTATAAAGTATAAAAAACTTCTGCTCATATTTCCGTACCTTCTACATTCTAAAATATCCATTTCTCATTAAGAAACAATAAGATGGTCTATCATGGAAAGGAAATGAGATATCTTTGATATAAAAATTTGTACCCAAATAAAACGTTCCGGATATTAATGCAGTAAACACATGACCATCATTAGAAAACCCACATCCTAAATCAACGCAAATAAGGAAATCTTTATTTTCCCTTATGCCTTGCTAACATGATATTCTAAATGGGAACCAGAAGGTACACACTCTAATGCAACAGTCTATCCATATTCTCCTCTGTGTAGAGAGTTGACATTGTGTTGGGATTTCACTTGTGTCAAATTCTGGAAGGACAACCTGAAGGTACACACTCTAATCTTAAGTGGCAACATTCTATCCATATATGATCCCTGATGTAGACAACTTAACGCTATCTTCTGATCCCCGATGGCATCCACTTAAAGTTCACATTCTGTCTGTACTCATAAATATACAATTGAAATCCGAGCATTTCGGCATGGGCAACAATGTCCAGATCTATCCGCTATTATTAAAGGGAGAGTTATTGGACTTAATGTCAACTGTAGATGGCAAACCGATAAAAACTCGATCTAATTAATTATCTAGACTTCAAATCAAAGGAATGTAGTTACCTGGACTTTTCCGTTATTAGTTCCAACAGCAAGGTGTGTCCCGCGGTTTGCCCATCCAACTGAACAAACACTATCATCCACTCCCAAGTCACATAATTTAGTTACCTACATATATCAATGCAACACATAATTCAATCATCCAGTAAATAAAACCCAGTGCCAGATACAGTAAGACCGAAAAGAGCTGATGTTACCTTACTACTGCAAGCATTCCATAAATAAACACAATTACCCAATCCAACAGCCAATACATTATTCGGAGACCAATCAACAAGATTTAGATAAAAATCATCTTGTAAAGCAGGAGCATCCAAAACCTATAAACCAATAACAAACCCACATTTCAAAATCAATTTTTTTAATCAAAATTTCACAAAAATCAAATCCTAAATTCACCTAAAGGAACATTCTTTTCACCTTGTAAGGGGATCTGGGAACTTTCCTCGGCGCCTTAGCCGGGGATGGAATTACACCAGGCACGGCATCATCAAACCCAAACGGAGATAACGAATACATAGACTGTCTAGTTTCAGTCTTATACCTAAAAATATTTCTACTTGGTGGACTTAATTGAATACTTCTCCCATCTAAAGTTGAAGTCTTCTCAGGAGTTAATGGTGAAACAACACCAGAATCAGGACCAAATAAAACACTTTTTAATAAATTAGCATAAGTACCAGCACCATCTCCACCACCACCGCCACCACCACCTTCCGCCCCTGCCCCAGAACTCGAAGACGCTGCTGCTGACGACGGAGATAAATCAAAAAGTGCAAAATTTGATCCAGATCTACTTGGTATGAATCTGTCACTATATATAGTTCTCGAAGGTGATGGATGATAACCTACTCCCACCATACGATCAATGTATGAAGAATTAGATAAAGAAAACGAAGGGTTTTCTAAAGAAAGTGAGGTTCTTGACATATTGGGTGGAAGATTTAATTCTGATGATGTTGATGAAGAAAATGGTGGTCTACTACTGATTGATGATCGATTCTCAGATGAAGAAGATGGGGTTTGTGGGGGAATTTGATGATCACCCATGATTTTTTTTAACTTTGATTTTTGAGATCTCTAGAGATTTTAGGGAATCAAGGGAATTGAGAAACCCTAGAGTGAGAGAGAAAGAAGAAGGAGGTATTATCTTGTTGTCGAGTTTTGTTTTTCATCTTTCTTCTTTCTCTCTATTTTAGAAAGAGAGGGGTTACTACTGTTAATTATTATAGGGAGGTATTCATAAGAACCGATTTTATTTTTCCCGGGAAATATTGGTAAAACAAATACTACTATTAACTGTAAGTTATTTCGACATGCAATGCATTTACTTCCCATCTTAACTTAAACACCCTTTTTGATATATGGAAACTTTGCTATACCACGATTGATATATGGAAATATTTCTATCTAGGCTCGTCAAATTTACAGCTGCTTAGTAGTCCACCTTTCAATGTAAATTTTCTTAGATATTAGTAAAAGCTTATAAATATACACTAACATAACAAAGCATGACTTAAAAATATTTCGGTTATATATCGTAAACAATTGTCGTACTAGTATCATAAAAAAACCTGATACTTGTACGTAGATCTCACATTTTGAAAATCATGTTATCTTGCAAGCTTTTCCTAATTTTAACTTCCTAATTTTAACCCATAAGCAATGGTAGTTGCTTTAGTATAATATTTGTTTTTTGTTGTATCGAGATCATAATTTAACTCGATCCAAATTAGATTTGGAGTTGATTGTTATGCTTTGTTTTTTTTTTCTTAAGGTTTGATTCTGACTTAGCTTAAACCTCTAACTCAGATACAAAGTTATATTTAACTCGGTAGACACATATATCACGAGATTTAACAGTTTTCAATAATCCTGTTATTTGATAATTTTTTGCATCAGATATAATAAATAAGGATTAGACGTGATAAATCAGACTGAGACGGGGCAGATTTAAACAAATACCGTGTAATGTGATACAACAATCTTAATTTTTACCAAGCTTCCAGGGAAATCCACCCACACATGTTGCTTCTAATACACACCACCAGCCACGGCCCACAATAATAGACCTCAGTGGATGATGGAACATAAGATCTTATCTAATTTATTTAGGTATTTGTTTATAGTTATGGCTGTCTTTGACAATATACGTGACATGTGCATGTAAATCATAAGTTTGTGATCATAATAAATGTTAATAGTTTTCGCAGGGAATTATGGCCAGGAAAATTATACTTCATGCTTCATACTCTGCCTGTCTTAATGTGATTCAGATCTTTGTTCCAATTTAAAAAGTAAAAAGCAGTCCTATTGGATCGGGGGAAAGAACATAAACAATACATTAACCACTTGAGAGAGTTTCTATACAAAGCAACCTCCCTGTTTATAAACGCTGTAACTATGCTAGTTGACTTACATACACCAGTAACACCACTAAAATCATTTTTAGTAGCCAAATAACAATTTAAATACTTGTAATGTCGAACTGTCGATAATTTGACAACCACTTGACATGAGAAAGTCCGCGAGTTTTTGTGAATGCTGTGGACTAGGAACCTAAATTACACAAGCCCAGCCCAATAACTATGTAAGGGCCTAAGGGGGGTTTCTTATCCAACTACTTAGACTAAAGTCGGCCCGGATTTTTCACATTCCAAGGTTGTGCCGCATAATCCATACTAATACTGTGGTAGGTATTAGCTATAAAGGTAAAACCGAGGAATACCTCTACAAATTAGGAGATATTTAGGATTATATCAACCTAGGAAAACTAATAAGGGATGTTTTTTAGTGGTGAAATTACTATTCATTCCTAATCTTAAAACAAAACAATCATCTTATCCCCCAATTTTAGTTATAAAAAGAACAAAAATTGTCTCCTACTTCTTCTCCTTTCCTTTTCTATTTTCTTCACTATTTCATAACCATTTCGTCTCATCGTCGAATTCAAAATTTCCTCATCGATTAAATACATATATAAAAATGAGTCAAACGAACAATGTTTTAGACCTATACCTGATCCTGGATTCGCGATTGCGGCTAAAAAAAATCCAAACAAAATCTCAAAGAGCAATTACACGTAATTGCAAATTAACAGGAAGAAGAAGATTCAGACGATCAATTCTTAGTGAAATGGCTCTGATGAGAAAGTAAGTGGTTCACATTCGTTTATTTAGTGTTCTCATTGATTTGAACTCGATTAAATAGGTTAGAACTCAAAAATTAGGTTTGAAGTTTCAGTTACAGATTCACAGTCGACATTGATAGTATGATGAATACCATGTCGGTTATGATTGTCGCTATGTTTTCAGTATGAATACCATACCGACTATACAACTGTTGTTACTGGATTTTTTGGATGTCTACGGTCGGCATAGACGATACATATGATAACAATCCCGATTGTTGGACTAATTTTTCTGATGATAAAATGCACACTGTCGGCATAGTCGATACATATTATATCAATGCCGACTGTGAGTTTAATAGTACAAAAAAAACATGAGCTTCGTTCTTGTTTTTAATTTTGAATCTATGCTGAATGTAGGTTTAACCCTTCAGAACATAGTAAAACAATCCGTGTGGTTAGATAATTTAAGAAAATACTGGCTGTTATAAAATCCTCTGGATATTTTTTTACTGCTGTTGGCATTGTCGAATTGTAACATACTGTCGATTGTTTTAATTTCAGTGTCGACTGTTGGTTTTTCAATACCAATTATAGGTTTTTTCAATGCACATTTTGTGTTGGTTTGATGGATTGTTTGCTGCATATGTCTTATAATTTAGGTCTAAAGGTAATAAATCTTCCAGAAAATGAAAATAACTTTTATCTCTTAAGAAAGGACCTAAGAAGAAGGTTGGGAAGGAAGTTTTCACTTTGAAAGGAAAGAATGTTATTTCCTTCTGACTCCATTTTCCTCGTTTGGGGGCATCAAATATAAGGAGTGGACATGTCCTGAGGAATCATAGTATCTTATCAATACGAGAACCTAGTGAAGATGAGTTGTGACCAACTCATCATTTCAAGGAGGAAGAGGAGCAGGAAGGTGATCAAGGTCCAACTGCAAACTGGGTTGAGAGAGGAATTGAAGAAGAAGAAAAATAAGAAAAACAAGAGCCATTTCCGGGGTGAATCAAACCATCATGAATTGTTATTCATCTACAAAGACTTGCGGGATCATACAATCTATTCAACATATGTAAGATTATCTACCATTCCACCTTATGTTTAGTTTAAGTATTAATAAGTTTATGGACATCTATTTATGTTTATGTTTTTTTTTACTATAGGATCACAAGGATGCAGTACGTACTTGCAGACAACAATCGATGTCTGCTTGGGATTTGGAAAATGAATGTGAAGGTGTTAGGGTATTAGTTGAAGGATCTGGGTTGTTATTCCACCTTATGTTTTAGTTTAAGTGTTAATAATTTTATGGTCATCTATTTATGTTCATGTGTTTTTTATTGTAGGATCACAAGGATGCAATACGTACTTGCAGACACCAATCGATGTCTGCTTGGGATTTGGAAAATGAATGTGAAGGTGTTAGGGGATTAGTTGAAGGATCTGGGTTGTTATCTGCGGTTACTAATTACACGGAGTATGATGCGTCACTATGAATTGCTTTTTGGAGAGGTTTTATGGAGAAATTGATACCATGCATTTCCACTGTGGCGAGATGACCTTGATCCCCGATGATGCTCAACAAATTATAGGCCTTCATGTGCAAGGTAAAACTGTTTTGAAAGGAAATTATATCAAGGAGTTAGAATGGGACCGGTTGCACGTTCTGACCGAGAAGTTATTTGGTTGGAACAAAGAGACTTCAAGACAAAGTTTCCACCAATCTGGTAAGTATAGAGTGAAGTCGTTCAAACTACCTATGCTCAAGCAAACTTTTGGAGGGACATTGGAGAGACAAGTCCAAGAAAACTTGGATCCCGTAGATATTCCACATACAACCGTTGCTGCATATGTGTTGTACATCTTGGGAACTAGGATCTTCCCTAACACTAGTGGAAACCGGGTGAATGCCAACTTCCTACAGTTGTTGGATCCTTTGGAAGAGGTCAGCAACTACTCGTGGGGAACTTTAATGGTTTCACATTTATTGGCAGAGATGCGGAAGGCCTCTAAGGCGACCACCAACTAATTTTTCGGGAATTTCACTCTCCTGCAGGTAATTTAAGAACACTTTAATTGTTGTTGTCTTTTTATTTTTATTTTCAACTTTGTTAAGAACATGTTAATTCTTATATATGTTTTGATCTTGAAATAGGTTTGGACGTATGAACACTTCCCAAAAAGGTGGAGTGGGAGTCAGATCAACCTAAAGCTCTTAGATACAAGTTCAAAGAGGGGTCCAAAGCCAGGTAACAAGTCTCGATTTATAAAAATGAGATTGGTTTTGGACGCGATAATAACCGATGAAGTAGTGTTTGATCTTTACAAGGAGGATAAAGAAGTCCACAACCACATTCTATGTCCTGATGATGTTGTATTTTACAATGGACCGTTGTTTTACCCTAGAGGATTTGTTCTTTACATATAATTAGGCAACTTGGGTATAATAAACAAATGGTGGGATGGCCTACTCGACATATTTTCACCCATAACTTGAAGAGTTTCAAATCAACATTGAAAAAACTGTTGTAGCTTACACACCATCACCAATTTCGGAGCACTGGAGGAAAATACAACAATATTGTATGGTAGATCAGAGTGCTTGGACTCTTGTCTTCAATGGTGATGAAATAGATCCTCCCTACATGGAAGGATACAATGGTTACTCCCATTCTTGTGTGGTATGCCCGCCGAACGTTGCAATCCCCCCCAGAAACAAAGGAAACGCCTGCTCCAACTTATACTTCTACATCTCCTTCTACTTCTATTGTAAAGATTTTTTCAACAATGGTACATATATTTTTCGATTATGCGTATGTTTTTTTATTTATACTATGTAACCTTATATAAGTTTCATAACTATTTGTTATATATATGAAAAATAGCGAAAGCGAATTGGTGGTTTGGGTTAGTTGTAAAGTTGGCAAAAGAAAGGTGCAGACTCTTGAAGAAATGCGTAAGGTCGATGAGCAACTAAAGAAAATTGAAAATGTAGATGTGAAAGAGTTGTTCGAGGAAAAAAAAAGCGGGTCACGAAGAAGTCTAGGCGAAAGTGATTGAAGATGTGTTGTTTTATGTTCTTTTTAAGGTCGTTACTTTTTGAACAATTTAGAACGTATTAACTTTGGATCGCCGTAAAACAATGTTTGTTTAGTTTAAATTTGGTCGATGTTTGGTTGGTCAAACAATTTAGGATGTATTTACTTAAAGGCTAGGGTCGGCCCTGAGACAAGGATAGCAAAACGTTTCTTTGAGGCAGCACGACCAATGTAGTCAATCTCGGCCGTTAATCGGCGCTTTTCAAGGTATCAGACGAATACCTTGACGATATCCGAGATTGCGCTCACCGCGATTTAAACGTGAATATCGGCCAAATTGCCAAGATCTCGGCCGCGAGGAATCGCCCGCATTTAGGGTAAAAATGGTATTTACTATTTTAATCTAACGGTCCTTAATCTTCTAAACGATCCAACGGTCCATATAGTAGAATGATAGAAATATAACGGTCCTAATTTGATCTCTCGAAATAGAAACCTAATTTGAACCCTGCGAAAAAAATCCAATCTTCTCTCTTCTTTCTGTTCTATAACTCTCCGCGACTTGGTTTTCTTCCTCAGTTCCTCTTCTCTAACCTAATCTTCTCTCTTCTCTAATCCTGAATCACTCAAGGTAAAAACTCCTATCATTTTATTCTTCTGTTGGATGATTAAAATAGTTTTAATTGTGATTTCATTTCTCAAGATGCCCAATTTAATTGTACTCAGTCTAGGGCAGTTTGCAAGTTCATAATTGATCTTTTCCATGGTTATGAATTTTTTTCTTCTTGATACACGAGTAGGTTTATCATTCACAGGTAGCTAATAAATAGAGTGGGTTGATTTTTTTGGATGATATATCTGTTGTTCGATGTAGATATTACCAGATTTGTTGGAAGCATTATGGTGTGTTACTGATCAATTTCTCAACAAGATTTGTATTGAGCATATTCTTCTCTTGTTCTCTCATTCCCTTAGTATTATCAATTCCAAAGTGAATTCCTTTAATGAACTGTGTGTCTTTCATAGCTTGAATAAAATCTTCTAGTTGATTTTCTGGAGGGATCATACCGAATTGATCCGTCAAAAGTTATTCTTCCACATACTTTCAATGACTTTTGTTGTGATCTATTACATAACATTTCTTGCAAATGCTCTTAGGTTTATTTTCATAATAAAATTCTATACAAATTTCCTCTCCAGTAGAAGTCGTTTGCCAAAATCCTTTGACTATTGGTGCTGAAATATCTATAGCAGTTCTGACTCTAACAACTTTTCCTCTTGATATGCATAGTGTACTGTAGTGCAAGGTTTAGATTCCTTTGGGTCGTTTGCTGTGCTTCAATGGATCGTTTTCTGTGCTTTATTGAGCCATTCATGTAATGTTTTCAGTTGGTAGTCACTGACAACTAGGTTTAGATTCATTTGGCTTTCATTTAACTCTATAACAAATTATGCCCTGTCCTGGGGGTTTATGTAACTTAACACACTCCAACAGTTCCGTACGTTATAATTTGTTGTTTGAGGTTAAGTCCATCTAGTTTTAATGGATCCTCTGGTCAACATGCATGGTAGGAAGCTGTGCCAGTAAGTTAAATTGATCTGCTTTCAAACCTATGCATTACAGAAGATATCTTTATGGAACCCTTTAGTTTTGATTCTGTCTAACCAAGACAATTGCGACCTAAGAAAGCATGTACTTTGTACCAGGCACAAAAAGAACTGCTTTTGAATTGTGATTATTGCTTGTATGCAGGTTATGAATTATGAATTGTGAATTGAGTTGCTAATTCTATTACCATTACAGGTATATAAAATTTGATAAAAGATTTAATAGTTAGTCCGAGATTTCATCGATAATCTCCCCGAGATATCGTTGTTAAGGTGTCAAGGTCCCAACCCCGACGAGACCGAGATCCGAGATTCACTACATTGAACACGACCAAGGGACGGCAAAACGTATTTTTTTAAGGAGGGTTTTAAGATATAAAAATGTAAGTTTTTTTAAAACGTGATTCTAGAATAAATAATGATGTTTCCTTAAATAAATAAGGGGCATTATATGATTAAGGAGTTACTTTAATAGTTTGGTAGTAAATATCTAAAGAGAAACCAACAAAATCCAGGAACAGATTTATTTTTGCATCGTCCACTCTCACACCAACGCTCTTTCTTCCATCATGTTCCTTGCACTTAACAACCAGTACTCTAACACGGTGAGAAAAAAAATAATTTTATGAGTAGAATGGATTATCATCTATAATCTATGATTTATTTTCTATTTAATCTTTTAATTTACTATTCGTAAACCCAAATTGTATTTTAGGGTAAAAACTTCGAAATCCCTTAATCTAATCAAATTCATGTTTCCCAATGTTCCAAAATGAATAACACATAGATTATGCATATGTATCAAAGTTAGATGATCCCATAAATTTGATTATAGAGTTATAATAATTTAGAGTTATTTTGAAAATTCTCTATTTACTGTCTTTGTTTATTGGGCATTTTTATTTTTGCTAGTTGTTCATTGTATGTATTTGATAAAATATAGGTATGGGTCAGAAAAAGAAACAACCTTCTGGATTATCAAAATAGAAAGTAAAAAGAGCATAAATTGGAATCTATTAAGTCTTTTGCAGGTTCTTTTTCGAAGTTTTTAGTTTGGATTCGGAGTCAACTAAAGTTGAGAACAAAGACAATAAGAATGAAACTTTTTGAACCACAGTTTGCTTGATATATATACATGTTGATAAATTTGACATGCTTATGGAAACATTTATCAACTCAATATATGTATGTATAGACTTCAATATGCCAGGAAATGATGCTAACACAGTTACACAGCTTATAAACCACGGTAACCATCTTATGCTCTTGATTGTATTTCCTTTTATGAAAGGGGTAACATTTTTTTGGGTCTGCTTTGGGGTAAAAAAATGTCAAGGCCGGCCCTGTTTAACGTTTATGTTTGTTTTAAACAATGGATGTTTTTTGTTAAGAATTTATATTTAGTCGACATGGTTTATTTAACGGTGCTCTTCATTTATATGTAAACCGGTATTGATTTTTAACAACTAACAATGCTGACGGATACAAATCAGAATAGTTTGTTTAAACTCAAATAATGTCGACTGTTGAGTCGGCATTGTAGCTCTAAAAACTGATTATACCGATGAAACTTAAAAGTTTGTGTATACTTTTAAACATGAATTGTCATTGTTATTTAAAACCCAAGTAATGTCGACTCTACAGTCGGCATTTTGGTTATAAAAACTGACTATGCCGTCGAAACTTAAAAGATTCTGTCTACTTTTGGACATGAATCAGCATAGTTTGTTTAAACTCAAGTAATACCGACTCCAAAATCGGCATTGTAGTTCTGTAAACTGGCTATGCCGTCTTCATGTACTTGTTAACTTTCACAATCTAATGAATAACCATAAAATAATATTTTTTCATTCTTAATTTTTAATTAATAAAAAATAAGATTACGAAATAAAACAAATATCTATAAATCTCATTGTTTAATAATCTAATGTATCGAGTTTAAAGCATCTATAACAATTATAGTGGAGGAAGGATCGGCTGTTAGTGTTTCCCACAAGCTTAGAGCACGCCACCTTTGAAAGAATAATAATAATAACATAAGTTAGAACAAGTGAAGTTTGTATGTATGCAAAATAATAAAGAATCTTAAGAACAAGCTAATATATCGATATACTCAATCTTTCCGCACGTCTAGCGCCAAGATGATATTCGTTAATGATAGATACATTTTTGTATTTTATTTGATCTTATATTTGTATTGATAGTACTTAATTTCTGTACCAATGTCATTATTTTCTATGTTTTTAGGTATTTTTATCGAATTGGCTATTGTGGAAAATTTGTCTTAAAAAGTTTTAAAGTCACCCCAAAAAATAATAAAGGCACCCACGTGTTGGATAAGAGCTCCCATCTTCTTCCCAAATTCAAAATAGATTTTTTGGCGGGAACTCTCAACTATGCGATTTTTCTCTATGATTTGGAGGAGAATTTTAGGTTTTAATACAAGTATATATTCCGGTCTTAATAAGGAAAGTTTGTACTAGGTTGGAAAACCATAAAATCAAACAGAATCGTGTTTCTCGTCACTTTTAAGGAGAATATTTATCTCGGTATTTTCTTACACTATTATGTTTCCATAAATATTCAATATCTTTGGATATCTCAAGGCAACATCCTGAAGAAATATTATTCTCGAGTCTAAACAAAGGAACAACGAGAAGAAAAATCAGAGAGTATCACCGAGAAAATATTTCCAACACTACACCAAATTAAGTATTTAGCAACCCATATTAGCACAGAGATGAGTCGTTGCTACTTAGCAACCAAAAGTTTTGTTGCTAAACCTTAGCAACTGCCATATAAAGTTGCTTAATTTGCAACAACGGTTTCTGTTGCTACTAGCAACGGAGGAAGTTTCACGTATGCCAGTCGTCTGTGTGCCTAGTAACACTAACTGTTATTTTTCCGCCCAAGTCAAGTCAAACCATTTTCGGCATGAAAATTATTCTACCCTTTTGACCTAACTCCTCTTTATCTCTTCTTTCCCCCCCTATTCCTTCTTCTCTCTCTCTCGCTCAACCTCATTCCTCCGAAAAAACCAGACCCTCCATGATCAGCTTCTGAATTTTCTCTCTTATAATTCCTAGCTTCTGATTTTTCTCTCTTCTAGTTTTCTTTTAAACTTCAAAACCTTAGTCATCCGTAATCTGAGAAAGGCAAAGAACAAACCCTAGCCATCTACTAAATCCAATAAACTTAATCTCTACTCCCATAACAGATCTATTCGATGTTGTCTCCAAACTCTATAAATCAAGAGTCATTTCCTATAGTTTCATAGAACCAACCAGTAGAGGTTTCTTCTTCACCAAAATTTTCAATTAGGGTTTCTAGTTTTCTAAAATTTTGAGCTTTTTATACTGATTTGTAACTCACAAATATGTGGATGAACCAACTGAGGATGTTATGGTAATTGGATCAATCAGTTTTCTTTTGTTGGTATGAATTTTTTGTTTTATTGATTTGATTGTAGTTGTGATATTTGTAAGAAGGTGAAGAAGAGGAGGTTGAAAATAACATTGAAGATGCTGCTGCTGAGGATGTGGTTGTAGAAGGTGAGGAGGACTTAAAAAAAAAGCAACCTAATTTATATTTACTTGATTTTTAGTGTTTATTCAATCAAATGAACTCATTCTGTTAAGATTTTGATGGAAAGCTATGAAATGAATGAACCCATTTCTGTTTAGAATTCAGCTAAGAATTATTTGTTATATTTATGCTTCATTTAATGTGTATTTGTAGGTGTAAATGCATATCTAACTCTGTTATGTTCAAGGGAATTTGTTAGGTAAGTAACTCAACTTAATGGTAGGTTGGGTCTGTTGTATGATTTGTTTACTAATGCTGGGATGCTAAATGATTTGGTTTACGAATCGATTCTAATGGTAGGTTGGGTCTGTTTTGGTTCACCACTAATGTATCAATCCTTAGATATGCTTTTTAATTTCATAGTTGTTAAGGCATATTAATACTCATCTGTTACTAGTTGATGCTATTGGATTGCTGGACAGCACCATGGGTCATCATCCTTGCAGCTACCGTTGCAACCAGCCGTTGCTAACCAAGATTCACAACAGAGATAGCCATTCCTAAAATATGAAATAGGGTATTTTGCAACGGATATACCGTTGCAACGCCGTTCAGCAACAAATGGGGTATGTTGCTAATGTCCAAATTTGGTGTGGTGCAAGTTTATTATTCTTAAAAGTAATAACTCTTTGAAGATTTGGAGGAGATTTGGGGGTTGCAGTATAAATAGAGAGTCGAGGAGAGCATCAGGGGGAGGCTAGCGTGAGCCAGAATTGAGAGAAAATTAAATTCCAAAAATTTTTGCAGCTCAGCGAGAAAAGAAGAAAAAGAAAAAGAAAACACATTCAGAAACTGTCAGAGGAAACCGTTGTCGTTTCCTTTATATTCAACAATTTAACTACACCAAAAGTACTTCATTTTTAATGCTCTTGAGATCTGTCGTTAATTCGACGGAAAAAAAAAATGGTAAGCTTTTCTACATATAAATTCAATGATTTATCAATTTTCTTCTATTCTTCTTGCCATGAGTAGCTAAATCCTCATCTAGGATTAGAAAAGAAACCTTATAATGTATGCTAGAAAGTTTTAATTTTTTTTTTATAATTTCTCTCCATAGTCCTTATATTCTTATTTAATATTGATATAATTCTACTTCATGTGTCCTCTAGCTTGGGTTTATCATTTAAAACATATTTTACAAGCAAATCAAATGAAGGAAAATTATTAATTATTTTAGAATTTCATTGGTTTAAAAGTTTTATTCTTCCAAGACGTATACCAGTGTTATATCGTCTTGAGACAATAATAAGGAGAAATTCATTGATGATCGTATGAAATTCTAGTATGCATAATAATTGTGGAATCTTGAAATCCTATGCTTTCATTGTATGTGAGTAAAAAATCATTTCTAGTATTTTTTGTGTTATTAGAATTTTAGAAAAAATCACCATCTCAATCAGTTTTTATTAGCACTTTAATTAATAAAAATTAGGAATTGTAATTTTGAAATCTCTATGGACGAACCATATCTGTATATGTCTTATCGAAAGCCGTACACTTGCGGCCTTGAACTTCAAATCCCATCAGTTAACATATCTAACTACTCTAAAGTACTCACCCATCTCCCTACGGATATGATAGTCGAATCTATCAACCAAGTCTTTCCATTTAGGTGATTATGATTCTCGTCTAAATCTATCAAGAGTTCTTTGACTATTTTCCAAAACATCGGATACCGTTCAATATGTCGTTCAAGGAATGCCGGAATGAATGCTTAATAAGCATTAGATCATCTACTAATGTGAATGGAAGATATGATATTTTGAAAAGAAGTTTAATTTCGATTTTAGGGTAAATATACGTTAGAGTAAAAAAAAAAGATCATTTTATATAGAACTTTAATAGATTATACCCCAATGGCTAGTTTGTCATTTTGAAAAGTAACCGTTATGTAACAGTCGGCATACTCGAAACTAATCAATCTATACCGACTGTACACCATAATATTTCTTGTTTAAACATTATATGCTACAATCGGCATGCTAAAACCCATCAACCTATGCTGACTACATACATATATGCTTTGAATAGTTTATGGTACAGTCGGCACACCGATTTCTCATTGTTTCTATACCGACTGATGTACCAAGCTCTATGGTAATAAATCAAGGAAAGTCGGTGTATATATATATATAGTATTTACATTATTGGGAAATGCCGGTTTATTTAATTCCAATGCCGATTCATATGTGCGTGCCGATTGTTGGTGATTTAAGAAAATAATTTTCATTGAATGGAAAGTGCATTACATCAGGATCATTAATAGCATTTTTATGAAAAAAGCATTACATTCGAAAAAATAATTATAGTAAATGCATTCAAAAATAGGGTGGTAAGATAATATCTTTTTGAAAATCGTAGCATTCCATATATTTAAATGGTTTATTTGTGAATTCCTACATTACGCATAAACACAACAAGTTATATACTCTCCCCGTTTTAAAATAAGTGTCCGTTTTGATTAAGTTAAATATTAAGGAGACAAGAGTAATATACAAAATTACCCCTACTAAATACTATGTTGTTACTAAAATTAAAAAAACTATTTTATTTTTAAAAGGAATGAAGTATAAGCAATAAAAATATTAGCACATTTGTTTCCTAATTATACAAATATTATTTATGATTTTAAATTGGGTTCTATTAAAAATAAGTTTACGAGTATAAAAGATCAAGGATATATTTGAGAGTTAATCGACATAATACGACTATAAACAGAAGCTTGACACAATTTTGAAACTGAAATAGAATAAATGACATATATTTTGAAACGGAGGAAGTATCTTACAGCAAATATCAATATAAACTTGCCAAATCACTTTGTAACATACCAAACCATTCGCATACTGCTCTGAAGTATTTGGACCAAAATGTCGCACATGCTTAGGTTGATCATCGGCGACAAGTACGATCTAACCGTGAAAAAAGAAATAAGTTAGTCAAAATAAAATGACAAGTATGTCTTGATCTAGGGTTCTTCACTTGAACCTTCATTATACCTGAGTATTTGGAGTATATGTATCTTTAGCTTCTTCATTTTCCTGGACTGGTTCTTTACTTGAACCTTCATGCTCATAAATGTCTTGATCTAGAGTTTTTTCATAGATGAAATTTTAATTATCTACAAAATGTGAGAATCGTTATCAAAAGCACCATAAACACCTTCTTCTTGTTGAGATGAAGATTCTCCAATATCAAATTCCCCACTAAAATATGTAACTTATATCAAATCTCCCCAAATCCCAAATTTTCTTTTTCTTTTTCTTCTATAATTTCTTCTTCTCCTCTCTCCATCTCTCTATACCTAACAACTAACACTCAAACTATAAATCTTAAGTTGTATTTAAAATAATATATTAACTAACAACTAATTATCAAAGGTAATTTAGGTATTACGAAAAATATATGGACAAGGGGTTTGTAATATTACTTCAAAATGTCCATATTTTTCTTATTATGTCAATTTTGGGTTCCTAACTATTAAGCCTTGCATTTTCGTGATCAATTATACAAAATCGACAATAATTTTTTTATTTATTTATATGAAATCTTAATTATATTGATTTAACTTAGAGTTTCAACTGAGAGGGAATCAAAATGGATAGCCTGCTCAATCCGATATGTAATTTGAGAGTTATTATTCCATTCATCTCTATCAATAGAATTAACTGAAGTACGTGTATTCTTAAAGCTCGCACATTAATACATCGTTAATGAACCTCCGAGCACGTTTGTTCAACACGATGTATTCCCTCGCGTGCATGAACATTGTTTCCCCGTTTCGTGTTCGACATAAGTTACATAATCGTACACCTTAAAAATTAGGTTGATTACACGTTAGTATTCAAACATCAAATGATGAGATAGGGATAAAAATGCCGAATTACTCACTTTCTCGCTAGGAGAAGCTTGGGGATATCCATTCTTCAACAATAATTCTTCTAATATTATGGAACTCTTGCATTTGATGTAGTCGAATCTAAACGTTAGGTATATCCATTGTGATGTTTAGTATTCCGAGTGCGCTCATAGAAGATTTCTTTAACTCTCTTTAAAAACATCAAATAAATTTCGTACTAACGTTCGTGAAGACGGGACTGAAAGACTTACCGAGCTCCATATTTTCTTCTGATTCCCATGTCATTTTACCAGTTATATTTGAGTAGTGGATGAAGTGGGAGTGAGTAAAAGGTATAAGTTTGGGGAAAATTGGGTCTGCAATAGAGGTCCTTCTTATATAGAGGAAGACCCGATGGCTAGTCAAATTAGTCGATATATAGGTCTACACCGAGCGATTATGTCCTAAAAGACAACCAGAAAAATTGGCATTTCACCTGCCTAGAATCGTTCGATATGGATGTCCACATCGAACGATTGTAGCCTAAAAAATCAATAGAAAATTGTCTTTTTCTCAGGCCCAAAAATCGTTCTATATGAACATATACATTCACCGATTCTAAAACCCTAGTCACTGGAAAACTTTTCGTATTTTAGCCCCAGAATTGTGTAATATGAACGTATAGAATTGTTTAATATGAGCGTATACATTGACCGATTCTGTAACCCTCAAAAAAGTTTGGCATTTTTGCCCCAGAATCGTTTGATACGCAAAGACATATCCAACGATTTTTATGTTGTCCCAAAAATCAAAACCGTTTGATAGGACTGTCCACATCGAACGATTGTTAGTTACAAAATTGCCAGAGTGCCAATAATAAATAGGCCCAAATTGTAGTTCTTTTGTCGTGTCTTAGCCAACACAACAGTTTTAAAACCAACTAAATTTATTCCTTAATAAACTAATAAACCTAATATGTTTAAATTCGAAAGACAAACATAAGTTAAAGACATAATTATCTATAGTCAAAGACATAAGTTCGAAAAATAAGAATACATTCATTCAACATCATCACCGCCCGCACCACGACCACAACCACCTCGACCTCGTTTGGCAGTTCCTTGTTGATCATTTGTGCCTTGTACCCTGCTTGATTCACCATGAGCATCCTTTCTCATTCTAGTTTTTCTTGTTGGCGCCATCTTCACCGCCTCCCTAAACATAGCACCATCTGAGAAATTCAGATATGAACATAAACAATAGGTATTTGAATTCATTCTAGTCTCTCTAATATTTATAACATACATGTTCATCCTCCAAAGTATGGTATTCTTCAATCTTCCTATGATTCGCCTCAACATGTTATCCTCTCCCCATACAATTTTTTTTCTTTGTTGATCATATATGTGATTCGTCTTCTCTTTTTTCATTTCAAACAACAAACATTTTATAAGACATGTCAAATCCTTAACAAACCATAAGAGACCATAACATATACCAGAACATCGAGAGCTTTATTCCGGTCCTTGATTAAAGGCCTCTTGTTTATTCGTATCACACGAGTGTGAGAAACGTTACAGTACCACACTATGTAATCTGGAGATGCTTCGGCATTTGAGTTCGGATCCTTACCCATTGCAATTATGCGATACCTCATATCCTCTCAATCACCGGATGATGGTAAAGGATCGTGAACAACCACAATTTCCTTCTCAAGGGACATACATTTAGACATGTCAAATTTATATTTGATTCCATCAGGGATACCTTGCACACCACCACATTGCCTCGCCACTCTTGCCGGATTGTACATTACATAGACTTTGGGGTGAAACAAAGGTCCAAAGTAACGTTGTTCCTCGCACCCAACCATCACTCCTTCCACAAGTTCTTCCTTGTAAGGGTGAAAAACAACATCCGTCGTCGTCAAGTTGTCCGTTTCCGCCTCAAATCAAGGATGTCCCTCTCCTAACTCTTCGCCTTGTCATTAAAGGAGTAATATTTATTTTTACAATAAGCAGCCTCCCAATTCCCTTTCACACTGGCCTTCTCAGCAAAATTTGGGAAGTGGAAGTTAATTTAGTGTAAAAACAAATATAATGCAAAGGAGTACTTTCAGTAGGTTTGAGAGATCAAAATCGAACAGGACGATCCTAAACCAAGAAATGGTCGTTCCCATCCTACTTTGGTCACAAAGGTGGAGATGATGGGTTGATCTTATGGGAAGGAAGCAAAGAAGGTTGAGAAATCACTGTGTGATTGGAAATGGTAGTGTACATGTTGAAGAATGGATTATCTCTGGGATAAATCTATGTTCTGTCTTAGTTCTTTTCGAATAGATGAGGCCATCTATTTATAGTTTGATAGGAAGCACACTGATTTCTTGTAAGCGATGGAAGTTACAAAAGAGGTGGAGAAGTAACGACTGTGGAAATTGTAGGGGGAGTCATGGCCGAAAAATGAGGAGGACTTGTATAACCACTACTATTCGTCTTCTCAACTACTTTGAAACCTTCCCACTACTTATTACCTTCTTGTTCGTGGATGTGTTTCCACAACGCACAATTTTCGTAGACTGCCATACCAGTACCCCAATGAGAATCCCCCCATGTGTTATATTTAATATCTCATAGAAATTGGAATCGTGGACCATCACTATTTTGATTAGGTCAAGTCAATAACTTGCTAAGTTAGTGAGGCAAGTTGATCAGTTCACTAAATTGATAATTAGACTGATTAGTGTCGACTCTAGTAAGTTTAATGGTCATATACTAGCTTAAGAGTAACATGACGTAAATTTAATGGCCAGTTATCAACATACAAGTGAAATGACATAAATTTGGAAGTGTTCGAAGATAAGATTACGCGAAAGTTCCCAAAGACCAATCGTGGCGTATTCAGGAACTGGGCAAGTGGCTTGGATAAAGACCCAGTGTCAAAGTAGCGATGCATCCATGAGGACGCACCTGAAACTGGATTGGTGCTGGCACTAGGCTAGTGTCGAGGATTATGGGACGCGCCTAAAACTGGTTTGGCACTGGCACTAGGCCAACACTGAGGATTGTGGCGCGTCCCTGGGGACGCGCATGAAACTAAAGGACTTGTGACGCGTCCCTGCGGGCGCGCTTGAGATATTTTCGCGTTGTCATTAGGCCATCGCCGAGGATTTGTGGCGCATCTCTTAGGACATGCCTGAATTGGGTTGGCGCTGACACTAGGCCAGCGCCAAGAGTGGTGGTGCGTCCTCGAGGACGTTGTGCATTTTTGTTGTGCTGCGTGCAATAAAGATGGCACATGAGTAGTGATCGTCCTTAAGCATGTTGCTAAAATGACATGTATTCTTATGGACAAGACATCAAATTTCCTTGTCAAAAATCCACCATCTACACATGTATATCTACACCTGTATCAACGTAGGAATATAGATTAGAATAGAAAAAATAAGATAAACAAAGCTCCATAACTACACCCTTTGAATTACCTGGAGAAGATCCACATTCCCTCCGACTTGGGTCCTGTCTACCCTAGTACACTTTCTCATCTCGTTCAAAAAAAAGGAAAGACAAGCACTTACCCAAGTGTAATCACGATTTTGTTTAATGATTCCACTAACTGGATGTAGTTGGCGTTCACCCGAGAACCGGAAACGTCAGAGAAGATAACATATCCCAAGATGTAAAGAATATATATGATGGTTGTAGCATTGACTCTGTCCTCGCTCAGCTCACCTCTTTCATCAAGCTTATTTGTTCCCCAAAATTGTTATCTAGGGCTCTTGAAATGGAATGTTCTCTGTTTTTTCTCAGCTACAAATGCCTATACCGAACGATTCTGGGTCGATATTATTCGTGGCTTTTCAGTTAATATAGAATTAGTCAACGAAGGCATGAACATCGATCGTTTCTTACAAAAATCGTTTTATGTGCACATGAACATCGACGATTCTGGTTTTCAAATAAAACGCATAATTCATAATTTTACATTTTTGAGTATGGGCATGTCGATAAAACCTAATTAAGAGTAATCGGATGACAGAAAATTACCTGATTTGATCCATTTTGAATGTGAGATTTTCTGTCTTCTTCTTCCTCCGTAACCGTTTTCTTCTTCGGATATTTATTTTGAATTCTTTGTGAAATTTTTGGATCACTTCCACTAGATTGAGTTCCTCCAGTGGGATGCTTTACTCATCTTGTCATTGTCGTTATATAGAAAAATCAAACGACTAATTGTTTTTTGAACCGTCGACGTTTTAGTTTAAAATGGAAAAGAAAAGGGAGAATATAGGAACTAGAAGAAGAAGAAGAATTGTTTGTTATGAAATGAAAATGAAAAATAGAATAGAGTAATTAGTTTTAGTAATTGATTATAATTTTAGGTTGTAATAGTAGGTTTTAATAGAGGGTAGTTTAGTAGTTTCATCCTATTTTAGACACTCCTTATTTACTCATATGAGCGGACACAAAATTGAGTAGGTATCGAATTAGTCAGGTTATTTTACTTTTTTCCTCTTTTTTGTTTTTATTTTTTTTATTTTTTACACGTAAACGAAAGTTCCAATACTCCACCGAGTTTTATATTTTTCATTTTTTTTATTGTTTATACGTAAACAAAATACATAGGTCAGACTAGGTTTTCCCTCGTATAGATTAGCAAATTTTTAGGTATTCATCCTTCCAACAATTGTTAAGAATTGATTTACTACATAGACTAGGGATAGCCGCAGGTAGAACATTATCGAATCTACTAACTAAATTAAAAGTCATGGCTTTAAAGTTAGCTAATCCTTGAGTAGTGTTTCCGAAACAAGTATTATTCTTGTATTTTTCTTCTTTGGCTTTAGCGTAGAGTTCCATAAGAAGCTTTAAGGATAAATTTTGAATCACTATGGAATTCGATGTTGGGTCCATTAGTTTATTTTGCCCATCGGAAAGCATTTTCGGCAACATTTAATTCAAGTTGCTCTTTGATTCTCCAACCTGGAGATTCTCCTACAGACTCTTTAGTATTTCCTGCATCATCTACAATTGTCGGGCCAAACACTAAATCACAAATATCATAGAAATAACTATGTTTATCTTATATCTCATGAAGTCAAGATATTTCCAAGAGTTTAGTTTTGTTGTCTGTAGGGTGTCATCTTTCATAGGGTCATAGTAGAGGCTCTGTAGCAGGTTGTAGTTAGGATTTTGAATTATTCATATTTGCATTGTTATATTTCATTATTGTTGTAGTCGTATTCCAACTGTTTTGATCCTTCTTTCATATAACTATATTGCATATGACTTTTCAAATGTGCCAAGATATGGTACTGCATAATTCTGATCATCCCATATGTGTCCCATCTTCCATGGCAGGTCTGAGAATCTTTTTTCATTCAATATACCATATGATTTTTGGTCCCATTTGGTTCTGCTAATTAAATAAATAACCAAAAACTTTGACGAGTGGTTGAAAGCAAAGTTTCATGTGAATTCTGCTCCAATGACTGATACCGAATACATTTATTTAAGATAGCTTGTTTCACTATATGGCATGTTTAGAAAGCGCGGTGTTCCTTGGTGTTTTACAATGCGCATATGAATGTCTCTGTTATAACAGAGCTTATGCTGACTGGATGTATGTGAAGTCCATTAACTATAACAGCTATAGAGGGGTGGTGAATGCATATCCATATGTTTGGAAACCACTACCTTCTGATTGCTTAAAGTTAAACTTTGATGCTTCTTTTATTTTTGCTACTAAGCTAGATGGAATAGGTCTAGTCCTTCGTGATTCTGCAGGAATCCAATATGGAATTAGATGCTGCCGAATCAAAGCAATAAATGCAGAACAAGCTGAAGCTCTTACATCTCTTGAAGGCATTACATGGGCACTGGAGAAAGTAGTGAAAGACATACTGCTGGAATGAGATTGCAAAAATATGGTTGCAGCTATAAATGGAAAAAGAAACTCAGCGAAATAGACTACAAATGGAGTAATAGAAGACATTTTATTTCTGCTAATCAATAATTTCAACAACTAGTCTTGTCTTTTTGAATAAAAAATTATGTAATGCAATGCGCTATTTTCCTAAACTATATAATGCAATGCATTAATTTCTTAAACTATGAATGAGATTTCTTTTCATGAAAGTGTAGCACAATAGTTTCATAAAAACATCCACATAGGACGATTCAAACGATCATCGTTTACTAAAATACATATACATCGATTCCTAGTTTTCTCGTAATTGAAGAACACCAATCCAGAATCTTATTTGATTAACTTAAAAAAAAAATCAAAATTTCTTAGATTTTTCATGTTTTGATGATCAATCGACACTAGTTGATTTCATAACTAACACAATTAAACAACTACTAATTTAATTAATTAACATTAATTAATTATAGAAAAATTAGCCATTAACAAAAATAATTGGATAAGAGATTTTTGCTTTTACTTCAAAATGTCTTTTTTTTTCACTTTTAATAATAGACTTTAAATAAAACGGATAGGCCTTAAATTAACCAGGTAAAATAAGTAGCCAGTTAAAGTGATTCCCTCCAAACTAGTATGTAATAGATATCGGGTGCACTTTGAGTTCTAAAGTTCTTTCATCCAAAGTGAGAACGAAGTTGAGAATTTGGTTTTTGGTGACGTTTTCTTCTCTTGGGAATTTGTAAAATGTTGGCCATCAGACTTAGCCTTGTGTTAATGTTATTCATTTTTCATTACGGAGGTTATCAATCCCCAATAAATATAGTCAATCTTCGCCGAGATGGATCGAGACGAGTTAGTCGAGATGGATAAAATGATCGATATTAGGATGGAGGATTTTTTTTTATTATAGAAAAAGACAAAAAAAAAATGAATTTACTTACTTAAGGGTTTCAATTGTTGCTCATATTTTATAGGTTTCATCTCAATTTCATATCTCAATATTCCAATTTCAATATTTATATGTAATATTGTTTCATGTTCAATAATTGATGATATGATAACAACTCTCTTAGGTTTGAGCTTTGCAATTATGAAAATTTACATCAAAATCAACGACTCTCTTAGGTTTGAACTTTGCAATTCCAATTTTTTATATGGATTTTATCTGTTTCATATAAATATCGGTTTTTTGGTAATGATTTTGAGTTTGTTTGGTGGTATTTTAGAAAAATGAGTACTAATTTTATATCTCAATATGTGCAATATGTGAAAAACGTTTGATATGATAATTATATATATAAAATTTAGAATCGTATTTCAACAATAATCTCTCCAATACAAAGTTATATCAGTGTTTCAGTCCCGACTAATACAAATCGAAATCCAACATTAACTACTTTACCTCCTGTCCACCCCCCCACCACAAACAAAAATCCAAATAAAATTAACAGCTAAACCCGGAACAAGTTCTTTTGGTATTAGTTTAGGAGTTTTACTAAGGACCTTGCTAACATGTCGAATGGGAAAGAATAAAGAACTGCGGGTAGTTAATTGGATTGAACCTCCAAATAGCATCCGTACAAGAGACTCCAAAGAGCAACATCTGTGAAGAAGCTTGTTGCTGGAGCATCTGTCTTTTATTATTAGAGCTACCCTAATAACAAAAAAGGAAAAAACTGGCGAAAGGTTATCTTTTAGCAATACACTTGCTTATGCGGGTAGAAGCAAAAATTAAGACGGTCCTAAAAATTCACAGAGATTCCACCGAAATTGGAAAATTATATAGCACATGAAGTTTTGTAGATTGAAATTCTAAAAAGATTATACAATTTTAAGGTCTACTTAGCAAAAATAAAAATAAAAATTGAATGACTTTTTACAATTCTCTAAAATCAAGTTGTTGAGTTATCAAGGAAGAGAATACTCATGTTTGAGATTTTGTTGAGTTCTTGTTGGCCCTGCAACTGGAACTCTAACATGTCCAACCATTGAGATTTGCAACGCTTCTTCTTCGTAAGCTTTTCGTTCCATTTCAACCATTTGAGATCTTTTCTTCACCTTAACAATCATAGCAACAAACAACAATCCTAATAGCAATACACCAATTGCACCACCAACTGTACTTCCGATTATGATTTTCCATTCACTTAACTTACCCGTTTTCGGTACCGTCTCCGTTTCAATAACTAAACCAAAATGCCCATTTTTCCCCGTTAAACAAATATTCGAAGAAATTTGATCAGATATACTAACCCTGCCATCCCTACCAAAACTAGCACAAAATGCTTTGTTTACAGAGTTCTTGACATGGCTCGTAACATTTGAAAAATCAATGGAAATAGGTTCTTGTTCGGCGAAGATTCCGACTTCTAGTAAATTTGCTGTCGTAGAATTTGAGCTATACTTCACATTAAACGCAAGAAGGCCTAGAATAGGTGAAACCAAATTGTAACCCGAAATATTGTAATTTCTATAGTAGATATTAGACCAATTTGACCCCAAGTTTTGCCTTACCAACACTACTCTTTCCATGCATGGTTCAATTGCAATTCCCATACCTATATGAAATTCTTTAACTCTTGCACCATACCTTCTTAAACTCCCACACCTGAACCGTACCATATCTGCTTTCACACTCGAGAGATTTGTCGGTAAACCAATCGTGTATAAAGAACCTGTTTTGCGAAGTACTTTGGTGTAATAATGTAAAGCATAATCTCCTAGAACTCGATCAAGAGCGGGTCTAATCTCCATAGAATCAACACAATTCATGCAAGAAAACATGAAAAGAATAGCTATATTGATGGCAATAAAAGAACCCATTTGAGTTGATGAAAATTTTATCAATGTGACTAATAGTTTGCGATAGTTTGAGGTTCTAAGTTTGGTAGAATCCAAAATCTTTGGTAAGGGGAGAAGAGAGAAAGGAGTGAAATTTGGAAATCTTTTAGAGAGAGTTTTTGAAACAACGAGGAAAGAAAGGGTAGCAAAGCAAGAAAAGAAACAATTGATATTGTTTCTAAAATTTATTTGGCTTTTGAGTGCTTGGAATTAGCATGCTTCTTTCTTTTTATGTGTGGATCATGATTTTGTTATGCTTATAGGACTTCAACCGGCAACGGTTTGATTAATCGGGACCGTTAAAACATTAAATCAACGGCTAAAATGGAAGAATTTGACTCTTATCCACCGATCATTGTAGTCCCACTAGAGCCATATTGGATGATTATTTTGTGCATTTTGTAGAATATTTTTGTTCCGTAATATTGTTAAAGGGAAAAAAGGTTGAATGGTTGGTATGGATATGATTTGGTTCACATGATGACAGTTTATAAGCGTGCGTAAGAAACAAATTAGTTTTCAACCCCTCTTTTTTCAGCTGTTTGGTGTGCAAAGGGATTGGGTGTATTCATAACTGCTTCCCACTTTTGGTCTCATTAATGGGTTGCATATTTGATTGATGTATTTGAATGGTCTTTGGATGAAGGGGACTACTTGGGAGCTCATCATCTATGTTGATGCTGCTTCAACACGGCTACAACTGTGCCTGTCACAAGGCCCCTGTCTACCGGTGCAGGGACTTTTTCATGCAAAATTCCAAATCATTTTAAAGGCATTCACATCGGATTCCATGTCACCTATTCTTGCCATAATTTTTTCTGATATGAGAGACACGAGTTGCTAAAATTGGTTGAGATTGCGTATGGATAATTCAAGGGATGACTAGAACTTGGTTTAGATTTCAAGCTCTTTTACATAATTTTTTCTCATTACGGAAGGTGCAGTTAAAACTTATAATGTCAAAGGAAGATCAAAAAAATTGGTTTAGTCATGATCAATTGACATCCAAACTCTTCATTTCCACTAACATTAACTTATAATTAACTTGAGTTTCACTACAAGGCTTCTAAACCCCATAATTATATGGATATATAATAATCAGTGAACGAAGATTTGCCACTTCCCTACCACCATTTAGACAGAAGCAAAAAATTGGATGAGAAGCAAAAATGAAACCACCGCGGCCAAGTACTATGGTGTCCGGCCAAGTACTATGGTGTGGTCTATCGTTTGGCTAAAACTTAGTTATAGATAAACGATAGAGAGTCTGAAAAAGTACCACTATGGAGCTTAGCTATGGCTTGGTTTGTTGAGACGGATACTTGGTATCTGTCAGCATAGTGCGAGACGAATACCAGGTATCCGTCTCAGTCGACTGGTTGATTTGACAAGACTGGTATCCGTCTCTACATCTTTTCTATACAGAAAATCGTTCGTGTTTTTCCTCATTCGACACTTCCAAATTTTTTTCTTCCTCCTCCCCTCTCCAACCCTTTTTACCCCCTTTTGATCTTCAAGCTGTTATAGGTCGATTTGTTGCGTGAAATTTAAAGGGTTTACTCCATACTCATTGGTGATTCTATTGTATGTTTCAATTTCGAATTCCATCCACAAAATCATCAAAGGTAAGTTACTCTACCATTAGGGTTTTAAGTATAATTTTTTTTTGATAATCATGAAGTTGTTGGTGTTTGATTGTTTTTTTAAATTTCATGGATAGTATTATATTATATGGACATGTATGTACTTAGAAATCCATGTTTAACTTGTTATTTCATGATTAATTTTTGATTAAGGTGCATTAAAATGTGATGTACATATGTGTGGTAACAATATGTTAAAATTCAATTGTGTATGTGATGATTCAAGTGATGCAAATATGTTAAAGTGTGATGATATATACACATATGTGTTGTAGGGTTGAGAATGAATGAGAATTTTAATAGCATCATCAAAAATAGATATGCGGTTTCGTCGCCGGACAATCCCAATCATAAGTTTAAATGCCCAGAGGGAGATGCTAGAGAAAAGGGAAGAAAACATCGGGGTAGTACTAGCAATTTTACTGAATTATGGTATTATTGCTGAGAATCCTCGTGTTAAAGAAATTGTAGATAATTCCGGGTTTGAATCAATCTTTTTGTTAGCTTATCCAAAAGTCAGTGATTTGGCTCTTACCTCCGGTATTCGCGAAAGGTGGTGGCATACCACAAATACATTTCACTTCCCTAGTTTTGAGATAGGCTTTACATCGTGGGACTTCACACAACTATCAGGCATACTTATTGACCGAGGAACCCGCATAACATTATAAAATCTTAGCACGAAAGAAGTGCCCGAGGTTCTTCCGCAGTAGATAGATTGTTTGCTTCCTTTCGTAGAAGAAGTTGGAGAAGAAGTAGTAGACGAAGAAGAGAAAATTGTTGCTTTAAGAAAAAAAACTTATCCGAAGTCTTGGGATTCAGAATAGTATCATAAGATTTTTTATTGAATCTAGAGAAGGGAAAGAGAACAATATTCAGTATCAAGTGATGTGGTTATAGACAAGTGGTAAATAGGGTGTTCGTTACTCAGACTTGTGAAGATTGATTCTAGATTTCAATTCTAATTTTAGCTAGCAAATATATACAAAAGATGGTGGTAATATCAAGGATAAATGATACATAGGATTTCACCAATTTTCATATTCATGTGGTTCAAATATTAATTCTAGACAATTTATAGCTCATAACCTAAAAGTTTTTGACTCTAATTCTTTGCCAAAGCAGATTTTTAAAAAATTAGATGTAAACTATAAGCACGGCGCATCAAAAATATTTTATACTAAGCATACACCATCAAATAAAATCACACCTAATTAGTAAAAATCATAATCCAATTTAAATTAATGCAAAAGTCATAAAATAATTAAATATAGTTACCAAAAAAGTGTAGAAAATAGCTTCCCCCATTGTCCTAGTGATGGGGTTTAGCTCACCATGCTCAAAACATTCTCAAAATATTGATCCATGGCTCAAAAGTGTTTACAAAGGTGAAAAGAAGAGAAAATAATAAAAGCAGCAAGTTTCCAACGGTGTATTGGCGTTACAGACTCGTTGTTACAAAGTATGTGCTGCAAACTGAAGATAAATATTGCAAAGATTGAAAGCTTAAGCAACATAATCTTCAACCTTTTTGTCCACATAAAAAGTTATAGCCATGGCTTCTTCATCTTCTCCATCATGAGCAGATTTTTTTTTCTTCTGATTTTGAATTTTTTCCACTTTTGGCCGAAGCCC